>JACXGM010029485.1:0-13647 GCA_016801145.1 Umbra pygmaea
TGTGAACAGTTGTTATACATGTGAACAGTTGTTATACATGTGAACAGTTGTTATACATGTGAACAGTTGTTATACATGTGAACAGTTGTTATACATGTGAACAGTTGTTATACATGTGAACAGTTTGTTTGAACCAGTGTTGTTAAAAGCAAGGCTTTTCAAATGGCCTACATTCTTTAAATTCTGGTACAACATGGACTTCTTAACATAGAGTGGACTTCTTAACAGCGATTAGCAGCACCGTGGTTCAAGTGTGTGGATTCAGCCTCAGTGTATTCTGACTGAAAGTCTGTCTGATCTGGCATTACAACTGTTCCCGTAATGTGTTTGAACACATCTTGACTGACTTCTTGTACTACAGCTAAAGTGAAAAAACAAACAGATTTTCTGATATTTTTCGTAATAACGATTATTTACAGTCTTTCCTTAAAAGTAATCTTTATGCACATAGGACTGGAGTACTATTATGCAGTTATTACAGTATATTGAACTCTGTTTCTCATTTCAGTGGTTATTTAATGTAATTAATGATGCAATAAAGTATTACTGGTTGCGATCCACCCGTGTAAACAGTCATTAATCAGTTGTTAACCTGGGAAATTTGGCATCGGTCAAAAAAGTGTGATACTCCAAATTTAGCCTACTTGGCAGGCCTTTATTGGAAGCTTTGATAAAAAATAAACATAGTTTATTAGCACTTCTGTACACAATAACATCTTAGGCTTTTTTTAACAGGGAGGAACTCTCATTGGAGATTCACTGATTGAAAATAATAGACAAAGATGATATGACAGCAATCATTTCCTAACTTTCTTATCCTAAAAACCCGGAGAGATGCAAAAAATATATTCAAACAGAGTTTGCCAGAAAGAAACTTAACTAAACCAGTGGCTTTTAATCTTTAAATTGCCTTTTGATCTGTGGTATTTCCTCAAGATGTTGCCAGTATTCAAACAAGTACTGTACTGCTTCTGTTCTTTCTTCTTTTAATGTTGGTGTATCAATGGAAGTCTTATATTTGGAGTCTCTGAATTCGATATTGTTCCAGTTGATTGTGGGCGATATAGGAACAGGTTGTTTTTAAAATGTACTAGCAGTGCTGTGGGACACTCTGCAGTTGGCTTCTGAGATAAACTTAGAGAATATTGTTGTGCTCTGGCATCCTCAAAGCTACCTGAAGTTGAAAGGTGAGTGAGCCGTCACACGTGTTGACCCATGTGATTTCCTGGTTGAATGAGCAGTGTGGGAAAACACAGAAGGAAGGGTGAATTGTAAAATTAGTAATAAAAAAATGGAAAGTAATGTGGCGATATGATGTGCTGATGAATGTGTGTTGACTAACACACTACAGTTTATCATAGAAATTGCTTCCTGTGGATTATATAGATCAGGAATGCTAAATAACCAAGTTCATAAAAATAATCACGGTCATTTACTCATGATATATTGTTTTATTTTGTACATTGTAGTCACCTGCTTTGCAGCTAATCTTTCTTACTCATTTTTCATATTGCTGGCTCAGGGATTTGTTCTAGCAAACATTAGGTCAAGATGCTCTAACTGTCAGGCAATCTGCTACCCCTGTAGACAAGCATTACACAGTACTGTAGCACTTATATTTTTTTGGCCATTAGAGATAAAACGCCATTGCTTAAAGGTGTAATATACAGTGGCTCTCCAAATTATTAACCCACTTTAAAAATACGTTTTAACATTTTATTTTTAAAACATGAAGTCAAAATGTATTTCATTCTGAGTTTTTGCAACTGGTCAGTACAAAAATGTCCATAATGTCAAAGTAAAAAATCTAATCTACAAATTGTTCTAAATTAATTACAAAACAGAAAGTTTTCCCCCACCTTTTCTATGAAATACCTGAATGAACCAACTGAGAATAGTGCAACCATGTCTTTAAAAGACAATCCATTGGTTGAATGGAGTCCCATTAAGCTGTTCCTCATGATTTCAGGTTAAACACACCCTTTGGTGTTCCCACAGTTGGGTCTTACAATTCCTAACAGAACTCATATCTTTGCTAGATCTTGCCAAAAGGCATTTAGCAAATTTTGAGTCCAGGTAGAAGAATATTCTATGGTCTGATGAGATCAAAATAGAGTTTTGGACCTCAACACTAAGAGCAATACCTGGAACAAGCCTAACACTGCATGTCATCCTGACAACACCATCCCTACTGGGAAGGGTGAGGGTGGCAGCATCATGGTATGGGGATGCTTCTTTGCATCAGGGCCTGGAAAGCAAAAAGATTTTGAAATGGATGCAGTTCAGACAGATCCAGGATGAATACCTGCTGAAATCTGTAGGAGGAATAGGAAAGGGAATAGGAAAGTGATCCCAAACTTACAGCCAAACCACATTGAAGTGGCTTAAATACAAAAAATGTAAATGTCCTGGATGAACCAGATTAAAATTGGTGTCATTAAAGGTTCCCATCTAATTTCACGGATGTTGAGCAATTTTGCAAAGAAAATGTACAAAACTGGTGAAGACTTATGCCAAATAGACTGGCTGTAAATGCGGCCAAATTTGACTAACAAATTCTGACTAAAGTGGGTGAATATATATGCAATCATTATTTTTTGGTTTGTACAGTATTTATAATTAACTTTGGAACAAATTGTACATGTAATTTTTCACTTTGGAATAATGGACTTGGTTTATCTTTGGTAAAAATTCATAATGAAATACATTTTGATTTCATTTTGTAACACATTTTGTAAACACTGCATATTATTTCTATAAATTAATAAAATGCCTCTACGATAGGCAGTAAGCTACTCAAGTTGGCCTTTGCGATAAGATTTTCTTGCTTTTTTGTACCCTCTCTCTTCTGGCCTCTATTGATTTACTCACCCTTATTTTGGCAATCCTACACACGTAAAAACTCAACCTTTGAACAGTTTAAGATAGAGGTATGAGGTATGGACCATTGGTTATCTCAGAGGATTTTCTACACAACTGACAATTTTTCTTTTTGTTTGAAAAGAGGAGTTTTTGTTTGTGAACCTAAAGACATTGGTTCTCAAACATCTGCTCGAGCAGGTCAAGGCATGCCACAGTTTAGCAGTAGCCCTAAACTAGAACACCAGATTCACTAATCAAGGACTTGTTGATTAAAACATATTGAATCACATGTGCTAATGTAGCTCAGTTGTAGCTTAAATACATATGCTGGCTGGGACTACTCAAGAAGTTTGATAACCACTGCCTTAATACCTCTGATTCGTTTGCCTTATTTGTGTTTTGTAAAACAATAAGTGATTAGATAAGCATTACTACTATGTCAGGCTTTCAGGACATTGGCATGAGGCAGGCACGTATTCAATGGTTTTAATAATAAAAGAAGGCATGTTCAAAACTGAGAACTGAGCAACTCAGGAGAAGGTAAATCAAACACTAGAAAACTACAAATGAAACTTGCTATTTTCCTTACATTTCTTTTCTGATCATTCCCAGTTGCCATTCTTTTTTGTCTTTTCTTATTATTTTCCAAATTTTCTTCCCTCCCAATTGGTCAATTTTTCCCACTAACCCTGCCGTGTCGGCAGCTCTGTAACCTCCCCTCGACGGATGGTGAATGGCGCTCACATGGTTCATCCAACCAGATGGCGCTGAACTTTGAGGGCAAAATGAATAAGCAGGAGAAATGGGCAAGGATGATTTGAGTGACATTGATAAGGGCCAAATTGTGATGGCTAGACGACTGGGTCAGAGCATCTCCAAAACTGCTTGTGGGGTGTTCCTGATCTGCAGTCGTCAGTACCTATCAAAGGTCTGGTGTGCAAACTTGTCACCTTTTGGTGAAATTAGCTGTTTTTATTTCTAAATAGGTCCTCCACGTGAATCGTGTAGATCTGCAATAAAAATGTGTGTGGGGAGTTGTCTAAGTCTCATCCAAGTCATCTGCAAGTAGGCAGAACACTTTTTCTGTTTTGTGAATCTACTATACTTCACCCTGTGGATATATTTTTTACCTGTTGGCCCACCCTGTATCAGACATAATGCACAAGATAGAACCTCTTCCTGTCTTCTCGTGATCTGTCGGCTATCTTTTCTGTCGGAAATCAACTTCAGGAGACGGTCCCGGACTTTCTTGGGCGCCCTGATGCCCAGATCTCCTTGAAGTTCATGATGATCCAATATGGTTGATTTAGGCGCAATCTTACTAGCAGCAATATCCTGGTTTGTGAAGCCCCTTTTGTGCAAAGCAATGATGACGGCACGTTTTTCCTTGCTGGTAACCGTGGTTGATTGAGGAAGAACAATTGTGTCATTCTCAAAACATTTGACCCCGACTATAAGTCAAAGGCCATTGTAATGAAGTTTAAAAAGATGTTTGTTTACCATTTTACTTTAAGTTATATTTGTTATTATTAATGTGTTTTTAAAACTGTATTTGTACATATTTTTATTGTTTATTGTTGTAATACAGGGCACCACTGTAAATGAGACCTCAGTTTCAGTTGTTTTTCCATTTTTAAATTCATTTGTAAAATAGATGTGGAGATTTTTTGAAGAGAGTTAAAGAAACTCTGAGAGTTCAATGTCCCAAGTGTTTTGGAAAGGAAATTTAACTTGCAGGCCTGATGGACTATGAGTTTCACTCTTTTGTATTGCCATGTCTTAAATTTTTTATTTAATTTAATTTTCTGATAATAATATCCTGTTCTTTAAAGATACACTATGTAACTTTCCAAAAATACACATGAATATGTTGCTAGTTAGATATTGTGAAATGTTACTTTAGCTATTCTAATATTGTCTATATTTAGTATTATTTAAGTTGATGTTTTTAACCCCTGAATAAAATATTCTACTTTCTAACATTTACTAGTCTTGAAACAAGCAAGGTCACGAGCGTTACCAATAACTGCTAGATTTTCCAGAAAGAACCTAAAAATTTTCCATCTAGCAACTATTACAAGAACTGATGGATTTCACAAAATCCTGCACTTTTTGTGACTTGTTTCTTATTTTCAGTCGAGCAGCCAGTGACAGAGGAGAGTCATATTCAATCGGCCAGTTCTCTCTAAAGAGTACCAGTTGCCATCGCCTTGCACTGCCCTTCAGTCTGTGTGAAACATACTGTCCCTCTCCGCCACAGCCACTCACGCATTGCATTGGGATTTTTGCAACTTCCTCCTTCCTTCTCTCCCTCCCTCCTTGCTGTCTCTCTCCTTCCACTCCCTCTGTATTGTCCTCGAGCCCGTTCCCCCTCTGTGTTGTAAATTACAAATGACACAAACCGCGGCCTAATGCCCTGCCGTGGATGCCTTCCAAGATGCAACATTTTGGATGGAACCAAAGGCTCTGGTTCATTGATAACACCAGGCACACACACTCTCACTTGCTCGCTCGCTCTCTCTCTCACTCGAAGGCATGCTATTTGCCCCCACACCCCAACTCTCTTTTAGAGGAAAGGAGAGAAAAACACCCTGAAGGGATATCGTGCGCTAGGGAGGGCCCAAAGACACTGCTTTAGAAACCAGCTGAGAGCTCAGAGGGCCCAACTCAAAATGGGAAGGCCAACTATTTAAGCAAGGAAACGGTACTATCCGCTGGTCCACACAATCATTGTAAAAGACCAGTAGTTTCCCATATTGTCAAAATGACTCAGTGATGGATTGAAGGATTGCACAGCATGCTGCTGTAGCTTTAGCTCCAGTCCAGATACAGCTTAAGTGTAACATATTCCACAGTTGTGACACACACAACATGTTTTCTGCAGAGAATGTACACAAAAAGCCCATAACATATGAGATGTTCTTTGTTGGTCCAAGGTTATTATTTGCAACAAACAGCCACATTCCCCAACACAGCTTAGCACCCACTGCCATGACTGAGAGCTTTTTTATTGATGCTTAGCTCCTTCTAGCTTTAAGGATTTCTGACACGGCTAATTGTTTTTATTGAGGTATTAATTATTATTACAGAGTTATAAAGCTGTAAACAGGCAGAGCCAAGAAGGTCCATGTGTGCAGGTGTTAGTAATGCCTCTGTCAGTATTGGCCCAAGCACAGTGGTGAACCTCATTCTGTGTGCTTTAGCACAACACTGCAATGGTTAAACATGTGTATATTTACAATAGCTCTATCAAAGTGTTTTCTAAAAGCACCAGAAACTGCAATATTATTTGCCTTAAGCAATTAGTAAGGTATTAGTGATGTCGAAGGATGAAAGTAGTTGTTTGGTTATTATAAAAAATAAAGTTCTTGGACTGGACCTTTTGTGGAAGGCCTCCAATGTTGTTAGACAAGGAATGTTGTAAGGAATAATGAATGAAACAGCTTCTGTTCTGAAAGATTCTTTCTGATCCTACCTGTTATGGCTAAGTGCAAAGAGTCTCTCCGCAACAGTGTATAATACCCTCTAAGTGAAGGATGCTTGTACTCTTCACAGGTGCATCTCATGTAGCCTGAGATAGGTGCTCGACACCAGCCGGTGACGAGCAGTGTGTTGATTTACAGTAAATGGTGTTAGGTAGTCTCTCTCTGTGAGCTCAATTGATCAGATAAAGATAATAAAATAAGCACTATGTAGCTATTTTCCAGTATCCCAAACTGATCACACCCTCCAGAATTAAAAAATAAAATTAATATAGTCATGTTTTCTGTCCCTGTATACCGATTGAGCTTGAGGTTGTCCTTGATTACTTGTCTTTCAAAAATGTTTCTATCAGCATTGTATTGATAAATAGACAAAATGATACTAAAATTAAATTGGGGCGATTCCATATGATCTGGATGTCTCGCCCCACTCCATGTGGAATTCTCGGAATCTGACTGGCTACCTCTGAACTAGCTCATAGAGACTCAAGGAAGAACTCATAAGGAAGAACTCATACAGGTCAGATTAATACACAGGATATTCAACAGGTTTATACTTGTTATGCAACTAAAGTACAATTAAGCTAAATCTGTTTAAATATTTTGTATAATCATTTTCGTAATCATATTCTGCGTGACGGGGCGCAGATGGCTCAGTAGTTAGGGAGTCAGAATTGTACCGCTATTTGGAAGGTTGCCGGTTTGATTCTGGACTGTGCCAAATTTCATTGTGTCCTTGGGCAAGGCACTTTGCCCTAAGTTGCTCCAGGGAAATGTCCCTGTACACACTAAAAGTCACTCTGGGTAGGAGCATCAGCTACTGAAAATTTCTAAAATAATAAATTATTACAGTAGCAAGCTAGTTTTTATTACTATCTCACTAGTTACATGTCTACAGTACATCACAACTGTAGATTTCCTAGCTACATAGTACATACTACTTCTGACAGTCAGGTTGTATGCTAATGTGGTTAGCTAGCTATCTAGCCAGTGTATTTGATGACTTCTGTTCTTTGAATAATATGACATTTCTAATTGATATCCACCTCCATTACAAGTTAGCTGTGTTTTCTGTTTGTCGTGGCATATGTTGTGTAAATGCATTTGTAATGAATTGGTGACAAATTGTACAGTTGCAAGCTACATTGAATAGCTAATTAGATCAAGGCTGTACTTTTCAGTGAAGTGTTCACAAGTTTGAGATGGCTGGTGGAAAGCTAAGCAGGCTATCTATCATCGATCTTGTGTTGTTTGTGTTTCAAAATGCAGTTTCTAACAGAACAGGGTATGTCATTCTTAGGCAAATGGTGCAAAAGAGCATACATCTTTTGGGAATCGTGTAGTTACTCGGAGCCAGTCCTGACCACCCTGGGGCCCTAGGCAAAATTCTACTGAGGGGCCCTCCTACCTGACCCGTGAGCCATGTAAACCATTTGCCATTACCACACCGTCACACCTGACACCCCAGTGCTCCCACTACAATCCTCCTCCATTTAAAACAGTTTGCTCCATCTGTCTGTCTAAGAATAAGTAGACCTATACAGAACAGAATATAACAGACTATACAGGTATTAACAAACATTAGTTATTAAAAATAATAATTTCTTTAGAATCTAAGGATAAGTATGTAAACATAAGCCTATAGGCTATGGCTGCAGCTATATGCCCTAAAATAATCAAATTAAACCTACAGTATATAGCTGTGTGAATAGTGTTGGCTATACAGTACAATGTAAACATAAGCCTATAGGCTATGGCTGCAGCTACAGTAGATGTCTCAAAATAGTTAAATAAAAAATATACAGTTATGTAATTAGCTTTGGTTCCCTCTACAACCTGGGCATTTTCAGCATGCTGGCTGTACACCTCTGGTGGTGTTAGTACTGGCTAAGGCTGTGGATCAACTGAGTCTGTATACTGGCTGATGATCCAGCATTTCCTCTACTGACAAACTTAAGCATAGCATCTGATAATGATAGATAACAATACTATTATTAATCTTATCAGCTGCATCAGGCCCATTCATACTGGCTCCCACAGATTATGTAATGGTCACACCCTCCTGGAAAGCTTGAGGAGGCGCACCTGCCACCTCCCCTTTAATGTTCTGTGTCAGGTTTGTGTTCCGGACATCAAATGACATTTATTCATCCTATAAATCAATGTTGTCACACCTGTACGTCATTTCACGTCAACCAATAGATCATCTTCATTTATAACAAGCTGCAGCCATTCAGTCATTATTGTCTCCATTTAAGTTCCTGGTTGTTTGTTGTAAGGTTATTGTTAATCATCATCATCCAATAGATTGTGTAGTTCTCTCCCCAACAACACACAGCTGGTAGACATATCTCTTTCCATTTTATACAGTGCCTTGCGAAAGTATTCGGCCCCCTTGAACTTTTCGACCTTTTGCCACATTTCAGGCTTCAAACATAAAGATATGAACCTGTAACTTTTTGTGAAGTATCAACAACAAGTAGGACACAATCATGAAGTGGAACGAAATTTATTGGCTATTTCAAACTTTATTAACAAATAAACAATTGAAAAATTGGGAGTGCAAAATTAGTTAATACTTTGTAGCGCCACCTTTTGCTGCGATTACAGCTGTAAGTTGCTTGGGGTATGTCTCTATCAGTTTTGATCAAGAGACTGAAATTTTTGCCCATTCCTCCTTGCAAAACAGCTTGAGCTCAGTGAGGTTGGATGGAGAGCGTTTGTGAACAGCAGTTTTCAGTTCTTTCCACAGATTCTCGATTGGATTCAGGTCTGGACTTTGACTTGGCCATTCTAACACCTGGATATGTTTATTTGTGAAGCATTCCATTGTATATTTTGCTTTATGTTTTGGATCATTGTCTTGTTGGAAGACAAATATCCGTCCCTGTCTCAGGTCTTTTGCAGACTCCATCAGGTTTTCTTCCAGAATGCTCCTGTATTTGGCTCCATCCATCTTCCCATCAATTTTAGCCATCTTCCCTGTCCCTGCTGAAGAGAAGCAGGCCCAAACCATGATGCTGCCACCACCATGTTTGACAGTGGGGATGGTGTGTTCAGGGTGATGAGCTGTGTTGCTTTTACTCCAAACATAACGTTTTGCATTGTTGCCAAAAAGTTCGATTTTGGTTTAATCTGAACAGAGCACCTTCTTCCACATGTTTGGTGTGTCTCCAAGGTGGCTTGTGGCAAACTTTAAACTACACTTTTTATGGATATCTTTCAGAAATGGCTTTCTTCTTGCCACTCTTGCATAAAGGCCAGATTTGTGCAGTATACGACTGATTGTTGTCCTATGGACAGACTCGCCCACCTCCGCTGTAGATCTCTGCAGTTCATCCAGAGTGATCATGGGCCTCTTGGCTGCATCTCTGATCAGTCTTCTCCTTGTATGAGCTGAAAGTTTAGAGGGATGGCCGGGTCTTGGTAGATTTGCAGTGGTCTGATACTCCTTCGATTTCAATATTATCGCTTGCACAGTGCTCCTGGGGATGTTTAAAGCTTGGGAAATCTTTCTGTATCCAAATCCGGCTTTAAACTTCACCACAACAGAATCTCGGACCTGCCTGGTGTGTTCCTTGTTCTTCATGATGCTCTCTGTGCTTTCAACGGACCCCTGAGACTATCACAGAGCAGGTGCATTTATACGGAGACTTGATTACACACAGGGGGATTCTATTTATCATCATTAGGCATTTAGGTCAACATTGGATCATTCAGAGATCCTCACTGAACTTCTGGAGAGAGTTTGCTATACTGAAAGTAAAGGAGCTAAATAATTTTGCTCGCCCAATTTGTCCGTTTTTTATTTGTTAAAAAAGTTTGAAATATCCAATAAATTTTGTTCCACTTCATGATTGTGTCCCACTTGTTGTTGCTTCTTCACAAAAAATTACTGTTTCACATCTTTATGTTTGAAGCCTGAAATGTGGCAAAAGGTTGAAATGTTCAAGGGGGCTGAATACTTTTGCAAGGCACTGTATATTGGGGTGGAGGAGAGAGAACGAGAAAAGGCCTTCTCTCCCTGTGCTAGCGGCTCCACCTCTAGCTGTGCCAACGGCTTCGCCCTCTTTGCCGGTGTCGGCAGTTCCGCTTCCTCTTCCTGTTTCGGTGGGGCCCTCCCCACCCTCCGTTTGGTGGGTTTTTGGTAGAGCCTTTGAGGAGGCGTACTGTCATGGTTCAAGCCGTGGCAGAGGGTTGATCAATGCCCTTAATTACTGATCCGTTTTATGATCATCCAATACATCATCATACAATAGATTGTGTAGTTCTGTCCCAAACTACATACAGCTGGTAATCATTTCCATTCATTAAGAAGTCGTTTATTGGATCCTGTTTCGTGTATCTGTGTGCAGTTGGTATGTTTGTATTGATTAGCCTTTTTGACTCCACAAAGTCATTTTGTTTTCTGAAGTGTTCTAGATTATTTTAAATCTTTATTTCAAATTTGCATCTGCCTCCCGACTTTTCCTTGCACTGCACATTCTTACAGAAATGCACAAATAGATGCTGACCCAAAACAACCAAAAGGCTTCCTAAAATGGATTTATAATAATACACAAGGTTGTAGTCTATAGATTTGTCTGATAAGACTTTCAAATAAGTTGCAAAACAAAAGTCAATTTATAGATACTACTGCAGAGTATCTATCCATGTAAATGGAAAAATAGGTCAAAACTCAAGATGGTTTAGCATGGAACTTGCTAAAAACGTTGGATTTAAAAATGTTGTTTATACAACTAGTTCACATGGCCACAGCAATTATACTGTATTTGTTTGAAGCTGAAATATTCTGAGTCGGAAAGAGGGAAGAGTTAAGGGTCTGATCAGTAGAGATCAAGGGAGACAAAACAATAAATTAATAAGGCATCAGTTAACGTGTTTTCCCCCACTTTTGCTGTTCACAGGGAAATTCATTCTTGAATATACTGAGTTGATTAGAAGTAAACGAGGATCAAATGACTCAGTGTTTAGGGAGTCAGACTTACTCTGAAGGTGGCAGGTTCGAAAATGTAAACTACTGTATTTTTTCAATGAGCAGGCAATTTTAGATAAAAATAGATGGTATAGCCTAGTCTCTTGGATTGTCACGATGGTGTGTGTTTGTGATGAAGTAGGAAAACCGAGGCAGTAATATGGTTTGCAGATTTAATTAATGGTTTCACGGTTCCAGAAGTGAATACACAGACATACAGGTCAATGTAGACATATGAAGCAACAACGGCAGATGAATACAAACACTGTGCTCTTGACTGCGACACAGTACGCATAGAAATACTGCAATGCTATACACACAACTTATCTATACATCACTCCTCTACTTACAACGCTTAACATGGCGAGGGTACGTAGTAGAGTGTCCATAAATGAATAGTCCAGAAGGACACGAAAGAGGAATCACACATAACAGAGAATCAATGCCCGACACCTTCCTCTAGTTTGGCCACCGTTTATATAGAACTAACTACCTAACTAATTGAACACGGCTGTACGTAATTGATAATCAGATCTACAAGATACCAGCCTAACCTAACCTATACCTATCCTAGCAATGGCCAACCTAGAGAGAGGTGTCACATGAACTTAAAAGGACAGAACATATTACATGAGTCCATGTCACAGTCTAAGTCCACGCCAGCCCATACTGGCTGGACATGACTTGGATTTATAGCTTCTTGAATTATACAGTTTTTTTTAGATTAGAAATAAACTACAGTGTTGATTTAAATGAAAAGGAAAATGTCATGAATAAAAGAGTTTAGTTTTGCCCTGACCATGGCACAACCTCGCAATCTTTGGATTCAGAAACTGCTACTCTCCAACTCTTGAACTACGGCAGAGGCTAGGGCACACAAATGAATAACCAGAATTAATTCAATCAACGTAATTATGAAAATGCCACTAGTCATCAATAAGACACTTCATTTATGATTTTTGGGCAAGAAATGCATAGTAAGGCAAGAGAAATGTGCTGTGACATGCATGTTCACCAACAACACATTAATTCACCAACAGACACAGGTCCATTGTTTCTCCTCCAATTTCATAATTGGGGAACAATGAGATTGAGAAAGATGGTTATACATTAATGAAATAAAAGTTCAAGTTGGGTCTCAATAGGTGAACCATTGTAGTATGATGACTGTAAATGGGATGGTTCTCTGAAGTAACATACAGCTCTGGAAAAAAATTAGCATTTTTATTTTATTCCATAAATTACTGACCTTATCCTAAACTCTAAATAAAAAAATTGTCATTAAGATCAGGTATTTGCAAAGAATGGCATCTGGTCAAAATAACAAAAAACATGCAGTGTTTTCAGACCTCGAATAATGCAATTAGTTCATAATAAACAACACAACACTAATGTGTTAACTTACGAAGAGTTCAGAAATAATTTTTGGTGGAATAATAATAATTGTATAATAATAATAATTGGGTTTCATGCATCTTGTCATGCTCTTTCCCAGTCTCACATTGATGCTTGGTGACTTTATTCCACTCCTTCACATTGATGATTGGTGACTTTATTCCACTCCTTCACATTGATGCTTGGTGACTTTATTCCACTCCTTCACATTGATGATTGGTGACTTTATTCCACTCCTTCACATTGATGCTTGGTGACTTTATTCCACTCCTTCACATTGATGCTTGGTGACTTTATTCCACTCCTTCACATTGATGCTTGGTGACTTTATTCCACTCCTTCACATTGATGCTTGGTGACTTTATTCCACTCCTTCACATTGTCCAAGTCAAAGTCAAAGTTGTTTATTTATCATATGCATTGAATAACATACATCATCCTATGCAGAGAAATTCTTTTGACATGGCTCGGCGATTCTATGCAGTGGGCTTAAAAACAAGAATTACAACAATATAAGAATTTTAAAATAGTAATGACAATAGTAACTAGAACTGCAAGCAGTTTTGGCGGGGTCCAAGCCGTCCCTGGCAAGTCCCCCCTGGTGCAAGTCGCCCCGATGACCCCCGGAGCCCACAAAAGCAGAACCTATAATATTGGAACCAAAGTCACTGTTCAGATTAGGTTGCTACTTTATGCTGCGGCCAACAGTTCATGTAGCGCATTTGAATGAACTTATCTTTGATTTAATAAGTGTGCATTTAACAGCTATCGCCATCTGTCTCTTATGAGTAAGGTATCTACTGTTAATTGACTAAAAGCTGTGAAGTTAGTTGCACAAGCGCTATGTAGCTAAGCTACATGTATTGTTAACATTAGTTACTGTAGCTAGCTACCTTGTTAAGATGTCAGTAGAAAAGCTAGCAAACTATGACA
>JACXGM010029486.1:0-13646 GCA_016801145.1 Umbra pygmaea
GTGTATTCATCTCATGAAGCTGTGTTGTGTTTCCTGACAAGTACTGTACTGTGGACTATGCACAACAAGCTGCCACTGGAAGATCCACTGATCAAACATGCAATATTTGTAGATGTACGGCAGAGGGCTGAAAGTGACATAAACGATGCCCTGTACTTTGTTGAAAGGTTAGCTAGTTTTTTTTCTCTAATTATTGTCAGTTATCTTAGCTGAAACACTCTGCATTTTATGATGAGGTATTTTCACTCCTAAACTGCACATGAGCTATTCTTATGTGGCTTCTCCTCAAAGATGCATATGAACTGCTACAGGTTGATGCATATATACCAGAAACTTAACAACTTGTAACTCTACTTTCATAAATAGGTTTCCCAATCTCCTCCCATACCATGGGCCAGAGGAGCATGACCTTCTGGGTGAGGAGTTTCTACATTTTCAGACCATGCCAATGATACCCTGGAGGACAACCTGAAATGGAAAGCTTCTGGCCTGAAATGGCAACCAGGAAACATAAGGTAAACATTTTTGGTTTGTTTTGTCTTTCCATTTGGCAGGTGTGGTTTGGCTACATCAGTTGCTTAAAATTGTTGCGTGCATATATGTGTCATGCATGTTGCAAATTATGCATGTTTTATCTGATCAAAAATCGAGGTATGTTTTTCCATTGTGCTTTGGTGCGTTTTCCATAGGTGACAGGAGCCAAAGAATTTGAGAGGCTTGCTGCCGTCGCCAAGCTCGTCCTGGTGTTGCCCCATGCAAATGCAGATGCTGACAAGGTGTTTTCAGTTGTGGGACTGAACAAAACCAAGAGAAGAAACAGCATAAAGATGGCCAATCTGGAGCCCTGCTTCAAATGGGAGCCCCCCTCCGAGGTCATCAAGGCCTCCAAGAAGGCCACAGGCCAGTATAACCATGCCCACAGATCATAGACAATGACTTTAACCAGCTTCTGATCTGCATCTGATACTGATTATGCCTCAATTTGTTGTTATTTTTGTAATGCATTAATCTGTTTTATGCATGGAAAAAGTTTTACTGTTGAAGTACTTTTAAGCACTTTGTTTGTTGCACTTATTTGTTTCTGATGGACCATTTGGTGGGCTTTGAATGAAGAACAATGTCCCTCCCTAACTAATCTTCTGTCGTTTTTGGCTGAACATAAATCATTAAGTGCTCTTAAGAATACAATTATTCACAACATGGGTTAGGTTTCAGTTAAAAAAGTGTTTAATACCATTCTAATCAAAATATCAATCAAACTACCTACTGTAGGTCAAATTTTAAACACTGGTCTATGAATAAGGCTTAATTGTGGTACATAGGCATTTAGACACACAAACGTTTTCTGGTGGAATGTTAAGCTCAAGTCTAGAAGGCCGTACAAGTCATGATGCCAAACATGAATCAGAGTAATTTCAGGAATTGCACATCTTTAGCAGACCACTCAAATCCACTAGAATGCAGGAAATCACATGACTTAATCCAAAATTTCCTGGGTATGGACCTTTAGCTATGTCTGCTTCACAGAATGTAACTAATATTGTCCATCTCCAATAGTACAACATGGGTACAACATCAAATTAATTACAATTCTCTGATATCTGAGCCAACAACCTGCGTGCGTGGCATAATTTTGGTCACCCCTGACAAAATCTCACTCCAAGGTTTTTTGAAAAGTTGGCAGCTCTGGATCCTATCTTTACCAGGAAGTAAGTTACACAATCCTGCAAAGTAAATTACACTATTGTGCGCTTAGGCCTGGTAAACTATAATCCATTAAAGGATTCGGGTTATTCTGAGTGACTCATTAAAATGATCCGAGTCACCTGAGTCAGTATTGCTAAATTTCCAAGGAAACTCAGTCCTATGGAAAGCCTTTTACGTCAATATTAAATGAATAAATAAATACATAATTAATCAAAAATGGCTATTAGGGGTGGACGAGACATGTATTCGTATTGAACCAAAAAGGTACGGGCGTCACGGTTCGGTGCATGAATTTACACGGAGAATACACAGTATAAAAATAAATTATGCGGAACTACCGTTAGATATGCGGGTTGTTTATGGACACCTAATCTGTAGCCCCGCCTTAGCTCTGAAGCTAAGTAGCCAAGCTCCACCTATGTGTGCAGTTTTTTGTCGGGTCGACGGTCCGGTGAATGAGTCAGAGATAGCAGCACTAAGGACGAGTATGGCGAGTGTTGGCGACCCACAAGAGTTAGAGGACCCGCTGACCTCTAAGATTGCATGTCAGTTACAGTCATTCATTGTGTATATCGGTTACAGTAGTACAGGCGACAGAGTGGTGGATAAGATGAGGACTGTGTGTCAGCATTGGTCAGCAGTTGTTGAGTATGTGAGTGGAAATACATCTAACATGCTAACGGATATCCAATGCAATCACCCAGATGTGCGAGCTCAGGAGAGACTGTATGACACTAGATGGTACAGCTTGAGACATGCACAATAAAAAAAATTGCTGTCTGCATTTTTGTATAGCTTTTCCCTCCATTGTACCAAACTCGTACCGAACCGTGATGTCTGAACTGAGGTACGAACCGAACTGTGACTTCTGTGTTCCGTTCCACCCCTAATGGCTATGAAATAAATCATGAAATATATAAATGAGACAATAAATATAAATATTTAAATAAATATAAATATTTAAATGCAGTCCAAAAAAATAATAAATTAATAATTGTTTTTCATTTAGAAGGAAACCTTTTATTTTTTTCAGGGGACTTTCATAATTTCATAATTCCACATTTATTTATTTCAAGGCACTTTTAAAAGCACAATTTCATATTGGCACATTTCATAATTTCCATTTGTTATATTCAAATGAATGTGGCATGGTTATCTCACAGATTAAAAAAAATGAACAGCAACAGAACTTCGCTGAACTTCATTTTTTTTCTTTCATGTGAGAGAGAAGGACATGTCCCTGCTTTGCTCTGCTCTGCTTGCAATCAATCTGCTCTGTTCTGCTTTTTCTTCTTAGGCTATTTTTGGGAACTATTTTTTTTATTCAAATACGGTCTCCAGTTGTACTGAATGATCAGAATGTTGTCACCTAACATAAGAGTGGCTGAACAAGAAAGCAGGATTTCCACCCTTCACTAAATAAAGGATGATGAACAATATTTCCATCCAATGGAATGGCCACAACACCTATGCTAAGTTGCTGACTCAGCGGGATCACGAAGATACCATCCCCAAGCATATGAGGACCCAACGTACTCAGAGGCATGGACGGCCGTACAGAGGAAAAAAAATATATATAAAGAAACATCACTCGCCAATTAACTACTAAAGAAAAACTTCAGCTGGGTAACAGATACCAGGTGCTCTCAAAACCAGAGTCGCCCTACTTGAAACCCCCAGCAAAATCCAAAACTGTTAACAGAATGCAGTACACACAGCCTGTGCTCACAAAGCTGCCTACACCTCCTAGGAACAGCATTTCACAAACCTGCCATGCCAATGTAAACAACGTTAAGTATGGTAAGAGACATCAGCAATCAAAATGACGAAGGGTAAAGTCAAGCTCTCACGCAGGCTACACAGCAAAAAAAACACAAAACTATACTCAATGGGGACTCAAAAACCAGCAAATTTAGGAGTAAGAATATGATAACACACTGTCTCCCATTTGCAATTGTCAGCCACACATCTGAGAAACTACCAGAAATCCTCAAAAGCTACACTGCTGTCAAATGACACTTTAAAGCAGCAGTCTGTAATGTTAAAAAAGGACTTTAATGACCTGTTTGACACTCTTGACACTACAAGAATCTAGAAGAATGTATATTTCAGGTCCGATACCAACAGCTGGTTGAGGAATAGGTAGCTTTAGCAGACTATTAGCACTACACAGCTGGCTAGCCTCTACATGTGCCACCAGCATTCGACACCATTGACCAGGATATTATACTAGATCGTCTCTAAACTCACCTAAAGGATTATTAGGAACACCCGTTCAATTTCTCCTTAATGCAATGATCTACTCAACCAATCACATGGCAGTTGCTTCAAAGCATTTAGGGGTGTGGTCCTGGTCAAGACAATCTCCTGAACTCCAAACTGAATGTCAGAATGGGAAAGAAAGTTGAGCGTGGCGTGGTTGTTGGTGCCAGACGGGCCGGTCTGAGTATTTCACAATCTGCTCAGTTACTGTGTTTTTCACGCACAACCATTTCTAGGGATTACAAAGAATGGTGTGAAAAGGGAAAAACATCCAGTATGCGGCAGTCCTGTGGGCGAAAATGCCTTGTTGATGCTAGAGGTCAGAGGAGAATGGGCCGACTGCTTCAAGCTGATAGAAGGGCAACATTGACTGAAATAACCACTTGTTACAACCGAGGAATGCAGCAAAGCATTTGTGAAGACACAACACGCACTACCTTGAGGCGGATGGGCTACAACAGCAGAAGACCCCACCGGGTACCACTGATCTCCACTACAAATAGGAAAAAGAGGCTACAATTTGCCAAAGCTCATGAAAATGAACAGTTGAAGATTGGAAAAATGTTGCCTGGTCTGATGAGTCTCGATTTCTGTTGAGACATTCAGATGGTAGAGTCAGAATTTGGCGTAAACAGAATGAGAACATGGATCCATCATGCCTTGTTACCACTGTGCAAGCTAGTGGTGGTGGTGTAATGGTTTGAGGGATGTTTTCTTGGCACACTTTAGGCCCCTTAGTGCCAATTGGGTATTGTTTAAATGCTACGGCCTACCTGAGCATTGTTTCTGACCATGTCCATCCCTTTATGGCCACTATGTACCCATCCTCTGACGGCTAATTCCAGCAGGATAATGCACCATGTCACAAAGCCTGAATCATTTCAAATTGGTTTCTTGAACATGACAATGAGTTCACTGTACTAAAATGGCCCCCACAGTCACCAGATCTCAACCCAATTGAGCATCTTTGGGATGTGGTGAAACGGGAGCTTCGTGCCATGGATGTGCATCCCACAAATCTCCATCAACTGCAAGATGCTATCCTATCAATATGGGCCAACATTTCTAAAGAATGCTTTCAGCACCTTGTTGAATCAATGCCACGTAGAATTAAGGCAGTTCTGAAGGCGAAAGGGGGTCAAACACAGTATTAGTATGGTGATACTAATAATCCTTTAGGTGAGTGTAAAACTGGGTTTGTCTCTCAGAAAGTGTCCTCAGATGGATACAAACCTACATTACAGGCAGAAAAATCTTTGTCAATCTTGGTGACCATGTATCCGAGCAACATGATATGCTAGTGGTAATGCACAAGGAAGCTGTCTTGCTCCACTACTTTTTTCACAATACATGCATCCACTAGGTGATGTCATCAGAGAATACAATGTAAATTTACACAGCTATGCTGATGGGGGTTGCGCGAGATGGCGACTGTGGTAATTGACATTTGCTAAGCTCTGTAACACTAGCTGAGTACCTACACTGTAAAAAATTATCTGATCAAGAATTTATGATAACTTATATATGTCATTAACTCAGACAAAATAATGTGTTATGAAATTTCAACTCAATTGTGAGTTTTCAATCTTTCAATTTTGGTTCTTAAGTTACTTCAATGAATCAGGGCGCGCAGATGGCTCAGTGGGTAGGGAGTCAGACTTGTAGTCAGAAGGTTGCTAGTTCGATTCCCGACTGAGCCAAATGTTGTTGTGTCCTTGGGCAAGACACTTTACCCTAATTGCTTCCAGGTCGTTGCTGTAAATAAGAAATTGTTCTTAGTCAACTTACCTGGTTAAATAAAGGTTAAATTAAAAAAAATTAAAAAATCACAGATGAATTAACCCATTTTAAATTGGGGGGCTACCGACGAATCCGGGCCTCGAGACTAACAAGTTTACGCACCAGCAAGCAATCCAACTTCAATCGGCCGGGTCCCAATTAAATCAATTTTGTACTTTTTATAAATCACATGCAGTTAGGCCACTGACTTTCTTACCTCTTTGTGTTAGATCTTTTGTTGCTTTGATTACACATAAAAGCTATAAAAGACTTACTTACAATAGTTGTACCTAAACATCAACATTTCACATATAATTACTGTATTCATGACAATACACAGCTTTTCTGCATTTTAAATTTTAAATGTTTGGCATTTTTTTACACATTTAGCTATGTGGTTTTGAAAAGACTTACATTGTATTATGTAAGTCTACATTTTATAACGTTTTTACCTAAATAAATCAAAATATTGCCAAGTGCACTACTTGCAAAATAAATTTGTCAACCTTGTGGAGGATTATCAACAAATCTCCACAGACATTTACATTTTTGAGTTCATAGCTTGAAAAATTGTGCACTGCTTTCACAGTAAATAATGAGGTCACATCATGGGCACAACATGGAATTAAGCAGTTTGACAAAAAGATTAATTAACCGAATCAGTGAATCGAAAGATTTGAATCTTTTAAAGAAACTGTACGTAATGATTCAGTTCACTTTAGTGATTCGGAATCCCCATCACTAACCAAAACCTCTTACTTTAACTTAAGAAATATTGCTAAAGTTAGACCATTCATAACCCAGAAAGATACAGAGAAACTAATTCACACATTTATTACAACTAGAACGGATTACTGCAACACCCTCCTTACAGGTCTCCCAAAAACGTCTTTAGAGAAGATTCAACTCATCTAGAACTCAGCAGCAAGACTATTAACAAGATAGTAACACAAACAAATCTGCGAGTGCAGGAGAAATCTAAGAGAAGATTTGCAAGCACACAGAAGCAGCCTGAGTGCAAGGAGAAGTTCTAAAGCTGAGAGCAGGAAATCTGTCCAAACAACAACATATCTGAGTCCAAGCATAAGGTTTAAGCAGAAGCACAGCAAATCCAAGCGCGAGCAGTGGCTATTTGAGTGTAAGAGCAATGATTTGAAGGAAATTATTACAAAATCTGTATGTAATATTAATTAGAAATGCTCTCAAATTGAAAAAGCGCACTCATTCTAATTACATTTTTGTTCCCAAATTTAATTAAAAAAACATTGATGTAAATCAACTTTATAGACTCAAACTATATATTTCAAACTATATTTTAAGTGCCCTTAAGAGTCATAGTAGAGAAATAAATACAATTTATTTTTATAGGATATTTAAACACAGCTCACACTGACCATAAGTGCTGTACATAATGCATTAGCCACAAAATAAAAAGAGACAAAAAAGTCACAGTTACTGCCTCAGTGTACCTGTATGCTTTTGTAGCCAGGTGTTCCAGTCCTGGTTGTGGCATTATTATAGTAGTTCACATTGTCAGGGATCACTATCAACTCCTTATGGGGATTTGGGTACTTTTAAGCTCATTGGTGTTTGTTGGCTGGGGAATGCATTCACCTATTACGCCAAAAACATCCTACTTGAGCTACAAGTGTAATAAGAAACAGAACAGCTTGGCAAAGGTCTGAGGAAACCAACCGTGGAACTGATGCAACAATTTAGGGTCATAAACACAAATGAGATATATTTCAAAACGTGTACAGTGCATGACATGTACACTACGAGCTACTCAAAAGTCTCTATTCATATTTTTGTTTTATTATTACAAATTTGCAAAAATAGGGTGTATTAATCATTTATACCTGGCTGGCACAGTCAAAGCCAGCTCCCAAAGTGTCAAGCATTCTGATGATAGGAGGGCTGTTGTTGCTCTTGACAGCGAAGAAAGGAACCACTCGGGGTAAGTTAGTCAGCCAACAGAGGTGCTTCTTTAGCACAGTATCCAAGTCTGTCACGAGGAAGGAATCTTTACTGTCCTGGAAATAGAATAAAACACAAAAACATTTGATCAACACAACTGGGGCCTCATTTAAAAAACTTTGTGGTGGATTTGCGTCAGAAGTGGCGTATGGACGAAATATAGGACGTGCGTACAGAAAGAAATATTCAGATTAATAAAACCTTGCGCACGCACGTCCTACGTAGTTTTCCCTTTATAAATCAAAATCAAGTCTAATACGTGGCACAGCTTTCGCGGCTACATGTCACGCCCATTTTTGGCCATAAATAGTCAGTGAAACGCCCCAAAATTCATATTCATTGATTGAGAAATCATGGCAAACATAGAGGAAATCCAAAAATGCTACTTCAATCAATGTGAAAAGAGGTGGAAAAGAGGAGGACAATGTTGTTTGAAACATAATTCCCTGGTCTGATGAAACATAGATTGAACTCTATGGCCTGAATGGCAAGCGTCATGTCTGAAGGAAACCAGGCACTGCTCATTACCTGGCCATTACCATCCATAGAGTGAAACGTGTTCTTGGCAGCATCATGCTGTGGGCATGTTTTCAGCAGCCAGAACTGGGAGACTAGTCAGGATCGAGGGAAAGATGAATGCAGCAATTTACAGAGACATCCTTGCTGAAAACCTGTCCAGAGCGCTCTGGACCTCAAACTGGAGTGAAGGTTCCTCTTCCAACAGGACAATGACCCTAAACACACAGCCAAGATAACAAAGGTGTTGCTTCAGGACAACTCTGGAATTGAACCCGATTGAACATCTCTGAAGAGATCTGAAAATGTGCACCGACCCTCCCCATCCAACCTAATGGAGCTTAAAAAGGTCTTGCAAAGAAGAATGTGATAAACTGCCCAAAAATAGATGTGCCAAGCTTGTAGCATCATACTCAATAAAACCTTAGGCTGGTGTTTCAACAAAGTATTGAGCAGAGGCTGTGAATACTTATGTACACATGCTTTTTTGTTTATTAGTTTTAATAAATTTGCTAAGATTTCAAACAGACTTCTTTTACATTGTCATTAGGGTGTATTGTTTGTAGAATTTGGAGGGAAATAATTAATTTAATCCATTTCAGAATAAGAGTGTAACATAAAATGTGGAAAAAGTAAAGTGCTGTGAATAATTTCCAGATGCACTGTGTATGTAAAAGAAATTCTTAAAATATACAAATAATTTGGGCCAACACGAGAAATAAATGGAAGTTACATAGTATAGTTGTAACCCTATTTTCTATATTGTGCCAGTTGTATTTGTAAGATCTGTAAGCAATATCATACCTCCACAACTTTAATAAGATGAAACAGCCTCTAACCATCAAGATGCCGGCACACACAAACGCATCACACCTCTCCGTTCCCAATCACTGGAATTCTAACAACTGTCTCCCATTACCCCATTTGTATATTACCCAGGTTCATTCTTCCCTCTGTGTGAGGTTTTGTTTTTCTGTTTACAACATACTAAGCCGTTCAGAAATCCTTAGAATTGTATTCCAAATTTGACCTTAGCCTGCCTTTTGTTTTTCAAGTTTGTCTTGCCCTGTTGTGTACCTTAGCTTGAGTCTGTTCATGTATCGACCTGTTTGTGTTTTTGCCGATTGCTCTTTAGCCTGCTCCTCTTGTGCTTTTGCCTGTGCCTTTACTGGATATTCTGGGCACTATCATGCACCCAGGGCAGCACAAAGTCCGAAGCAAGTGTTTTTGCTAGTTTAAGACCGACGCAGTTGTCAATTTCCACACAAACATGCAAAGGATTACAAATAAAAATATTACGGTGCAAATCCGAAATCATCATAATAGCTATATGCCAAAAACACACCCATGTATTAATGAAGACACTAAGTACAACACTTTTGAACCATGCGCCCGGCGCACAGACCCTGTTTTCCGCGGTCAAACTATCAAAAGAGGATTTGGACACGCCCTAAACACACTTGCACCATGCGCTTCACGACGTGCACTTAGGTCGTTAAACTAGGGCCCTCTTTGGAATGACATCAGCCTGTAGATCTGACTATGCTTTTTGCCTGTTCCTGGAATATATATTAAAACTACATTTACACACTCTGCAAGTGGGACCAACCTTCTGCCTCTGGGTTGTGATTTTAGACCTCACAATAACTGTGGACCCAGCAGAGCTCCATGCCCATCGTACTCTACAGGAGGAACAGATAGACAAATGATGCCATCTTCTCCATCAGGATGCAGCTGCATCTTCTCTCCCAGTTCCTCCGGCACCCACTTGTTCCTCTCACCCTGTATCACTGTCAAACAAGTACGACGGTGCACCCGGAAAGTTCCAAGGTTTCCTTATGCAGTTTTCTCTATACATAGAACACCATTCCGATCAGTTCACAACGGAAAAAGATAAGGTGGATTTCATTGTGTCTCTCCTCTGTGCGAGAGCATTAAGCCACCGCGCTCTGGGCCGCAAACAGCCCAGCATTGCGAAGTGAGTCCCCGTGTCTTTCACTGTTCAAAGAGGTGTTTGATCACCCTGTTCTGGTTATCATACTAGAGATCTCCTCTGTAAAATTAAACAAGGATCTCGGTCAGCTGCATCTTATGCACTGAACTTTTGCACTCTGGCCGTGGGAAGTGGCTGGTCAGACGCAGCCCTGCTCACTATGTATTGATTACCAGGAGTTACAGATGGAACTTGCCTGCTGAGGGGATGTATATTTCAACCAATATATCACCATGTCTACCTCCATAGAACACCTCTCAACTTTATAGATCAGGGGTTGGCTGAGTGACTAGGAGTGGAACTACTAGTCGTGACTCCACCATTACATGTTTGGATGTTATATGGGCAACCACTGGGGGTGGGCTATGTAACACATCAAACTGCTGGGATTACCCTTCAAATCAGTGCATTACACATCGAATGCATCCAACACTTAGTTGTCTCTTCTCCTCTGGTACCACTTGTGTTGGGACAAGCGTGGATTTGGCAGCATGATCCTGTCATCTTGTGGTGCAGAGGAGAATTACTGAGTTGGAGTACTTACTGTATATCTCATTGTCAGCAGCGGCCAGCAGCATAGTGCCTTGTATTCTACTGCTGATTTGCTTCTAAAAGCTAAGCAGGGTTGGGCCTGGTTAGTTCCTGGATGGGAGACCAATGCTGCTGGAAGTGTTGTTGGAGAGCCAGTAGGGGGCACTCTTCCCTCTGGTATAAAGATCATCCCAACGCCCTAGGGTAGTGAAATGGAAGTCTGCCCTGTGTAGATTCTTTCGGATGGGACGTTAAACGGGTGTCCTAAATCTCTGTGGTCATTAAAAATCCCATGGCACTTATCGTAGGAGGAGGGGTGTTAACCCCGGTGTCATGGCCAAATTCCCAACCAGGCCTCACTTCAATCATGGCCACCTAATAATCCCCCTTCTTCCTAATTGGCATATATAACTCCTCTCCACCTGATAGCTGATGTGTGGTGAGGGTTCTGGCCCAAAATGGCTGCTGTGCATCACCCAAGTGGGTGCTACACATTGGTGGTGGATGAGGTGGGCTATCCCCATCACTGTGTAAAGCGCTTTGAGTTGATTGAAAAGCGCTATATAAGTTGAATTAATAATAATAATAATTATTATTATTATTGTTTGAATTTACCTTGCAGAGCCACCTCAGTAGAGGAAGCCAGTGACCAAGCCCCTACACGGATCCTGTTAGAGAAACACCCAGTTTAAGAATGTTTTTAACAAGGGAAAAGCCTGCATCCTTCCTCCTCATCGTTCTTGGGACTGTGCAATTTAATCATTACCTGGAACAGCCCTGCCCAAGGGATGTGTATATCCCCTTTCGATACCAGAATCTAAAGCTATGACCCAGTACATAGAGGAAACACTCAGTTTGGGAATTTTAAAAACATAGAAATCTAGTAAGAAATGGGTGCAGCATTTTGATGTTGTTTGTATGGCCACCATACATTGCACACTGGTCCAGGAGCACTGTGTTGAGCAGATGTGTCATATTACATTTCCTTCAGTTATTCAGTGACAGAATTCTGAATGTTTTAGACTATAGCTCTCATTTGAAAGATTTTTAACAAATTCCAAATTGGAGAAAACACCATCATGGCCAACTTTATTGGGTTCTTGATGCAAATGTGGTTAATGTTGAGTGTAACGACCAGCCCAGTGAGAGCTGGCATTAACATGAACTGAGAGATGGACTCCCTTGTAATACATGTATTTGTGTTATTTAATTATATATTTCAGTGCGTATGTACTGTAGTTTTAATTTATGGTTAAATGGTCGTGATTAAGTGGTTAAGTGTGCGCCACTCTCTGTTTTGCTGTTGCCTGATCGGGTTGATTGAGAGACCGGTCTAATTAGTAAACACTCTCAGCCGGTCTCCTTTCAACCCTGTTTAGTGCTCAGCAGAGCAGAGAGTGGCGCGGTTCATTAAGATATTGTCTTTGTTGTCACATTGTGTAAGAAGGCTATCCGGGAGCTGCAGTTAAGTAATTGTGAGAAGTGAGTCCCTGTACTTTGGAAGTTTTATGCGTAGGTTCTTGCTCATATGTTTAGCCATCAGTGTCCGTGCCACTATTAGAGAGCACATAGGCCAAATGAGTATTCCGTTGTGCACTCGCTACAGGCATACCCTGCAACCTGCTATATCTGTATGTTCCTGGATTGTTATACAGGGTTGCCGCGGGGTCTTAAAAAGTCTGAAATTCTGAACGTTCAATTTAAGGCCTTAAAACGTCTTCAAAATTGCCAGATTTTCATCGAAGGTCTTAAATTTCATTTAGTCTGGTCTTAAAAATGGCTTGACTCTTTTTCATTTCCAGAAATGCTGGCCGCAGAAAGAGAAAATATTGAGTCGTAGCCTACAAAGCGGAGTCATGAATGTTGTCGATGTTAATTAGGAACAAAAGTACATTTTGCGTTGCAAACTGACATTTTTTAAGGTGCAACAGTAACAAAACCAGCAGTAAGCTGCCATCAGAACGTTGGATCAGATACGTACGCGGTGATAAAACTAAAAAATCCTGTGATAAATGCAATACAATACCTGCCCGCGAAATACATCTGCGTCTCCTCAGAGTTTGTTAAAGTTCGGCTAGGCCTACGTGTGGAAAATGGGAAATTGTACTTTTAACGAGACATGGCTAGAGAACAGCGATTTTTGCTGTGGTTACAAGCCGTACACAGCTCTTGGTACTAAGCTGGAGTAACACACTGTGTGACGACTTAATTATGCACAGTCTATCATGCGCACGTAAAAATGCTGCAGGCAAAATGGAAGATAAGATACATTTAGAAGTGTTCATTTCCTTAATATAATGAAAATAAATAACTTATTTGCAAATAGAATTAAAAGACATTGCTTTCTAATCAAATCCAAAAATTCAAATGAAGTATTGCGCTCGTCACCCTTAAAGTCAGACAATGCATTCCAACGCAATAGACTGGCCAACTCTCGCTCCCGACATCCAAAAACAGGTTAGCGCGCAAAACACGTTTCCCTAACATGATACATGGTCAACATCAACCCTTCATCCAAGAGTTGCAAAACATAGCAGAGAACGGGAACCAACCACAGAGGTAGTCACAGTATACTGCTTAACCTCTTAGGGATCGGGGTCTGATTGTGAAATTCTGACAAAAAAACATACCCAAAGTTAACTTCTTGTTACACTGGACATGAAGCAAGCAGAAACATATGACTGATATTTTTGAAAAGGAAAGACTTTGAATTTCTTGGAAATCTATAATTTATTTAGAATAAATTTACACAGTGAATTTGTCACAAGATGAAATAAAGAAAATGCATAATCATTTTTTGTTTATATTTTTCTACATCCTGTTTGAAAGACAAGTACAAAACCATATATTGAGATAGGGTCCTGGAAACACATCTAATTAT
>JACXGM010029487.1:0-13646 GCA_016801145.1 Umbra pygmaea
AAATCTCATTTATCAGAGCTTCTGTCCAACCATTGCACCTGCTGACCCCCCCCTCACATGTACACTACCTTTCCTATCTGATCCGTTACTTTAGTATTTTCCAAATAAGCACCTTTGTGTACATACTTACTTGAACATTATTATATTTTATTTGCACAGTTACCATTTGCACTGTCATACTAGTGTTAACTTATTTCATATTATTTGCCTGCTACTCTGTACACTGCATTCAACTGCACTTTTCTATCTTTCTCCCTTACCCGACCCATTGTGTTATTCTTGTGTATTTGTATTCATGTGTAACTCTGTCTGTACTTGCACCTTTGCTTTATCTTGGCCAGGTCGCCGTTTTAAATGAGAATTTGTTCTCAACGAGCCCACCTGGTTAAATAAAGGTTAAATAAAATAAAATAAAAACACACACTGAATAATCTGAGGTACACTGGGGGGGGGGGGGATAACTTTTTGCTGCTTCATGCAGCTACGGTAGCTACATAGAAAATGAAATACACACTGACAGTAAGCAGTCAATTTAGCTAGGTTTTTTGTAGCATGCGAAGGTAGCTAGCTAAGTTTGTGATGCACCCTAGCGTAATGATCTTAGCTACTAGCTAGAAATTATACACCACAAATGGAAACAGTTGCTACGGGGTCACAATATTGTTCCAGAGCTATAAATCCTACATCACTTCATTATTGTAAAGATTTAGCCAGAATCTGCCACAGATTATTCTTCATTTTATATCCGTTTCTACAAGTATTTACACAATCACAACTAGCTACATTGTAGCAAATTACTACATCCAGTATTTTATTTTCGGTCATTATTTCCAAACTTTCCACCAAAAAGTATACAAGACGCCTGGCTCCAAATAGAACAGAGTTAGCAGTATTCTGTGAGGGATTTTTATAAATTTTGTGTCCATTGTTCCATGTATTTACACAATCACAACTAGCTACATTGTAGCAAATTACTACATCCAGTATTTCATTTTCGGTCATTATTTCCAAACTTTCCACCAAAAAGTATACAAGACGCCTGGCTCCAAATAGAACAGAGTTAGCAGTATTCTGTGAGGGATTTTTATAACTTTTGTGTCCATTGTTCCATGTATTTACACAATCACAACTAGCTACATTGTAGCAAATTACTACATCCAGTATTTCATTTTCGGTCATTATTTCCAAACTTTCCACCAAAAAGTATACAAGACGCCTGGCTCCAAATAGAACAGAGTTAGCAGTATTCTGTGAGGGATTTTTATGAATGTTATGTCCATTGTTCCATGTATTTACACAATCACAACTAGCTACATTGTAGCAAATTACTACATCCATGCAGACAGATTGGTTGACTGAAAACACCAGAAAATGAACTACCAGTTAGCTACTCATGAATTACTATAACTCATATTTCGGTGATTATTTACAAACAATTCCACCAAAAACTATACAAGCCTCCTGGGTCCAAATAGAACAGAGTTAGCAGTATTCTGTGAGGCATTTTTATTCATTTTACACCAAAGACAAAACTTTCTTTATATTCCAGTTTCTGCTAGCCTAGAAATCAATAAACAAATTCTGGTCAGGCCAATCACAATGTGTATAGAGTCGGTGGGCGGGCTTAACGTAATTACGGGAAAACAAAGAAATGGTTGCTGCTGCTGGCGAACAGCGGTCTTTTGAATCGGCTTTGGCCGTGACTTGGAGTTGTCCACAAAAACAGCGCTGAAGTCATTCTTACAAAAGGAAGATGTGTTCTGAATTTTGCGGACACTTCGTTGCTCAGGTTGGTTTAGTGCTATCCTATTCCATAGGGAATTTGAAAGAACACCGTTTATCCCACCCCTCGGATTGAGCACTGCCAATGGTGAGTTCCCAGACCCAACATCTTGATGTGGGTCTCGCTTGCCATGCTAAGTTTCTGCAGTCAAAGAAGATGAATGGCAGCCATGATTTTGGCTCATTTCGGGGCGTTCCTCTGCCGTATTCTACAGTAGACTGGCGTTCTTTCTGGGGCGTTCCTCCTGCCATATTCTATCCAAGTCAAAGTGCTTTGTTGTTGATGATGTTTGTGTTGCTGGAATATCTATGAGAGGGAGGAAATAAAATAAACAATATGTTTATGAGACATTAATAAATAGCAATTTTATATATTAGATCAGTGGGTCTCAACTCCCAGCCTGGAGAAATTTAAGAACCCCAAATTTCTATTATATCTGGTAGTTAATCACATTCTTCTGGTGTACCAAGTCTAAATCAGTTCCTGATTATAGGGGCTGAAAGAAATGGACACAATCTCCTGAGGCCACTGCATACTGTAATGTTGAACATCTCACTGCATGTATTGCAATATATATTCTATAGTGCACTACAGGTAGTTGGCCACTACCTGGGCCAGTTGTGGGCCAGATGTGGGCCGGATCTAGCCTGGAAAAATCCAGACCCAAATCCGGAGGATATAAGGGTCTGGGATCTAGTAATGAAAATGACCCAGCTCGAGGGGCGGCACCAAATATGCATTTGAAAATCTCCTTGTACGCAATTGGATAACACTACGACCTATCACCAGTGGTTTTTCGCTAAGCACCTATGGCGGAGCTAACTGGTAGACTAAACTCTTGCCGTATCAGTTCGACAAAACAGCAAAAACGTCCTTCTTAAAAAGGAATGATTCGAGCGCCATCTTCTGTTCCTCTTTTAGACAAAAAGCCAAGTCTAACTCGTTCATTGTAGTGGCCAAAGCCGTTTTAAACAACTGGTGTTATTGCGATCTTACAATGTTAACTAATGACTTCGCGGTCGCAGCGCTGTCGTCATCTGTTTAACACGCCTATGGCACGCCTATATCAGATACACCGATGTGATTGGTGCAGCTCGGCAACAAGGGCATAGTTAATGAGCAGAATTACTCTGTGCCAGAGTAACTTGCTGAGCAAATTCAAATTGTGCTCTCGCGAGAACTCTGGATTTCCAGGGTAGGCCGGATCTGGGCCGAAACTATTTGCTGTCTGGGATATTGTACTATTCTGTACAGTGCACTACACGAATTGTAATGTTTACTGTACAGTGCACTACACGAATTGTAATGTTTACTGTAGAGTGCACTACACGTATTGTAGGGCTGTGCAATTAATCGGAATTTGATCGAGATTTCGATTTCAGATCCTAACGATCACAACAACAGTGTAATCGAAAAAAACGATTATTTTTTACATTGCATTTTCAAAGAACTCTTATTTTTGTCTTGTGTTCGAATGACACGCACTTTTGTCGCTCCCAAAACCGAAAGTGAAACTCCATATCCATGGTGGGCGCAGGCACAAAAAAATAACACATGCCGTTGCATACTTTAAGCCAAAGATGTGTGCCCCATTAGCACAGTTGAGAACGACCGCTCTAGAATGTTGTTGCATACTTTGGACAAGCGTTATAATGTGCCATCTCGCCACCAATTTACCACAGTTGCTCTGCGTGCTTTATATGAGAAATGCTATGCAGAAGTGGTGACAAAGGCAGAGTGTTGATCTATGAGCTACGTTATTTTATATATTACAGGTGATTGCAGCAGCTCCATGAGTTTACCTCACAGCAACGCAGGTACTTTGTTTGTTAGTTAGCCATTATCAGCTTTGTCTATTTGAGTCTTGTTTAGGATATTTTATTTGTGTCCTTGCAGCGTTGTATCCTTTACTGAAAATTTTTTCTTTAGTATTAGATTGCGCATATCAGTACTAAAGCAATGAAATTGAGCATTTAATCACGTTCTCGTTCTTGGTTTCATTAGCACAGGTGTAGTGTAGAGCCATGTATTACTTTTAAACAATTATTCTACCGACTGAAGAGCCAGGCTTCGTGTAACTTCTATTGAACTGCTGTTTGCGATTCTACAGCAGACTTATTAAGCACAGTGATCGTGCGCACATGTAAAACCTGCAGGCAAAATAGAAAATACGTTTAGAAGTGTTAATTTATTTAATATAATAAATATAAATAACTTATTTGCAAATATAATTGAAAGACATTGCTGTCTAATCAAATCCAAACATTCAAACGAAATGTGTGCTGGTCACCCTCAACGAAGTAAAAAAATGCACCCGCTCCTGACGTCAGAATATTTTCACTGTTTTTCAAAATCAACATGCAAATTTCCAAAATCAATGAGTAATCGATTTAATAATCGTGATTTCAATATTGAATAAAATAATCGTGATTATGATTTTTTCCATAATCGAGCAGCCCTAACGTATTGTAATGTTTACTGTACAGTGCACTACAGGTATATTAATGTTTACTGTACAGTGCACTACAGGTATATTAATGTTTACTGTACAGTGCACTACAGGTATTGTAATATATACAACTAAGGGAATGGAGAAAAATATTGTCAAGTTTGTACAGTACTGTAGGCCTACGTCTATGCTATCAATGTCTCCGTTCTTGAAGGAATATTTTCACGTACATTTTCATATGCATTCCTAGTCCATTTTATTTGCCTAGTCTATAAATATTATAATTACTGTTTATTACATTCTAGATACGGCTCATCTGTTAAGACATTGAACAGTCGCCACAAATGAACGTTCACCCGGGACCTAAATGAAATCAAGCTGACCAGGAGGATTAGTTAGTGACCATGCAACTGTTACTTACCTGAAATTAGCCGTTTAGAAAAGCAAAGCTGCATCATCCAGTGAAAATAATGAAATGTTTTTTTTAACGAAAATATGTAATCAGTTCTAGGGGGGCTAAGGGGGTGCAAAGCTCATTTTTGTTAGAATGACGGTTCTTGTTGGAAGCGAGATGTGACGCCACCGTCATGTTTCCGTCATGCTTCTATTTCAAGAGAATTAGAATGAAACGGAATGGAATAAATATATAACAATATAATTTATATATAAAAAGTATATTTATCAGATGACTATAGCTATGAGATAATCCTGCTATGCTATTTCATTTTTTATCATTATAGCCTAAATAACAAAACAACTGTTTCAACATCGAATAATATTGTAGCCTATATACCAAGCTATACTACAAAACAAGTGGGTGGCATAGCTAATACAGTTGGTAGCTCCATATAAAATCATAAACACCCAGCGTTCTTTGTTAACATTTATTTTGCACAATTTACTTGTCATTTTTATTCATACCCCGGTGCATGGGGTCTGTGGTTGGTAAAAACGCCTTATATGTGCTAAAATACGGTAGTTAATAAACACAATCGTTTTTATTGATAGTACAGTAGATTAATAGTGAGATTTATGTGCCTGGACTGCTATTTTGAAGGGAGAGTAAGTGTCCTATGTTTTGTTTCACACTCGCACCTGCCTGTTTACACTGGAATGTTGAATTGGTGTGCCAAGAGTAATATCTGCGCCAGTGAAATTATATAATTTGCTCGTGGAGGTATGTTTTTTCGGGCTTGCAAGTTTTGACATAAATCTGATGCCATACATCTGCCTCAAGGTTGTGCATGTTGTGGCTTCACAAATGCTTTGCTGCATACCTCGGTTGTAACGAGTGGTTATTTCAGTCAAATTTGCCCTTCTATCAGCTTGAAGCAGTTTGGAGTTTAGGAGATTGTCTTGACCAGGACCACACCCCTAAATGCATTGAAGCAACTGCCATGTGATTGGTTGAGTAGATCATTGCATTAAGGAGAAATTGAACGGGTGTTCCTAATAATCCTTTAGGTGAGTGTAAACCTCCCATATCCAGGACTCAGTGAGGTCATAGATTTCGTCTATGTCCAGGTCTCAGTGAGGTCATAGATCTCTCCTATGTCCAGGTCTCAGTGAGGTCATAGATCTCTGCACAGTGACAACATTGTTATATTCGCTTGTTGACACACAGATGTCTTGTTTCACATGTTTGGGATGAAATGTTAATTACATTGCATTGCAAGTAGTCAAAAGAGAGATGGGCTGTTTAATAGTGTATGTTTTCTGCTTGATGCTAACTAAATAATTTATAGTGCATGCTCTGCATAGTATTTCTTGAGGAACAATGTTGTCTTTGTGTAATGTTATTGTGCTGACCCCTAGTGGACAATAGATTAATTACTTTTGATTAGACAGGTTTAACAATGTAATTGCTTCCCCTCAATGTTATATTTGACACAATGATGAAGAAACAAGCCAATATGCTTTGATCTATTTAAAAAAATATATAATAATGCCTTATCTATCACAGTCTAATCTTCTAAGTCCACTTGAGTTCCTGGATTTCTTTATTCCAATCAGAACGCAATTGTGGTTATAATTCATTTTTTTAATGTAAGTTTGCATTCTTGTCCCTATGTGAACCAGGGTGCTGCGACGCCTGGACGTATCCCAACTCCCCCGGATTCAGAACCCTGGGCTGGTCGTCATCTTATTGGAAGAGATGCTTCCTCAATGCCAAGTTACTGCGGCTGGATTCGACCACTGTTTGATGGACAGACACACACAGAGCGACTCCCAGGCCCAGGCACCTTGACAAGACAATGATGTTGATCTTTCGCCGGGCAGCAGGACTGTCTGAAACACTTTAGAGACACAATAGAATGTGTGCATATTATCGAATGCACATTGTTCACAGAGCTCATAGAGCTGTATGAAGACAAACCGTCTAGGTGGCATGCCCAGTGATTTTTGTGTTGTTGACCCTTGCTGACATAAATATTTACTGACTTTCCCTGGGAGAACACAATTTTGCTTAAGCCATTCCGGATTTTTGACAAAATTCTAATTCATAAAATAAAATATTGAATATATATGATGATAGGATTATACATTGTATGAATGGTAAAATAAAATATGTATTTGTCACATATGCCTCTTGTGATATCTGTCTGCAAATGTCTGAATCAAAGGTTTGTGGACAGACATCGTCAACAGTTTTTGGAGGGGGTTTCAATCTTATTAACTGTGACTGTCTGATGTAAATCTGATAATCCTTTCTGTGAAGGTGAAAACGGAATAAAAAGGAGAGCTTAAAGGTGTGGAAAAACGATTGAGGCGAAAAACAAAGATGAAGAGCAACATTTATAGCATAAGGTAATTCAATCTAATGTGAAAACCGCTCGAGAGTACCATATGTATAAATGCGGACTTCGCTGTACTCTTTCTGACAATGGGCTTCTTGGGTCCTGCAGGTACTGAAAATAATACTCAGTGAAATCAGGTAATTCCTTTCTTTTTATTACAATTATGTAGGAAGTTTTTATTTTAACCAAAACGAAACAGGACAAATATTTAATTTGGCAATTTATGTACCGTAAATACGTATTAAAGCAATGTAGGTTTTCTAGTCGGAATCGTTTTTTTCTTGGAAAGTGAGGCGCACGGAATTAATTCGCAACGTACAATAACAATCCCATCTATACGTTTCCTGATTCTTATGTAGCTACTTAACATTGAACAATAACGCACAACACGAATAAGAAAATAGTCCGCTAAGGACGAGTCTAGACGGATAAATGTCTGATGTACCAGGTATTATTTCTGCCATGCTGAGCTGGTGTTAGATATAGAAGTAAAAATTGAACTATAATCGATAGCTATATATGGTTACTACTAGTTACAGTAATGTACTGTATTTACCGTCCGTAGCTACATCTAGGCTGAGTGGTTCACTGTTTTCTACAGCTATTCGTTAACAATAAACTGAGCTGTATTGTCTATTGTATTTTCAGAAACTTCTAAAAGAGAAGAGGACGAGGACAACACCCCTGATACAGAAGTAAGAAATGAAACATTCAGTGCATTTACCTAGTTCATTCTAGCTATCTGTCATATTGGCCAGGCACACGGGTTGTAGAAGAGGACCGACCATGGCTTTTCATTTCAAAGATGGTCTATATACTGCATTGCATGTTGTCACCGACAAGGTAGCAGAATGCAAGACAACACGTTTGTAATTAATCATCTATTCCATTGATCAAACCAATGTGTTAATGTCATTTTCAGTTAATTTCCTTTTGATTTCTACTAGGATCAGTCGGAGGATAGCAGTGACGACGGTGAAGCTTCTGGGGATACAGAAAGTAGGTGCCAAAAAAGTTCCAGGTTTGCTGTCAACTCAAGTCTGTACGATGTGAATGATCATTTGTCCATTTTCTTCAACAGTGGATTTCCTGCGTAATCTCTTCTCTAAAACCTTGGGCATTTCTGGAGAGAAGGTTTTGGATGAATTGACTCTTGAGGGGGTTGCTAGTTACATAAAGAGTGGCAAATGTAAGTATTTCATAGGTCTTTAAAACTGTAATTCAGGGTGCACACATTTCATGTATGTGCTGATGACTTTGTATACTAGTGCATATCTCATTGTCTAGTTGTATGATAAGTAGCATCTGTCTGACCAGGGCAGACTCATTCCTTCAATATTTTACTGTCTTTCTGTGGCAAATGGCAATGCTTAATTTATCGGATAAATGCTACTTCCGGGGAACAAAATGTTTTTTGTGTTCTCTCTTCTACAGGCAAAAACATAATATGTATGGTAGGGGCAGGGATCTCCACATGTGAGTGTCACCCCAACTTCAAAAGGCATCTTAAGTAAGGCTGGAAAGATCCTTGGCATGGATGTCTTTGTCATTTTTGACATTATGTCTTTTTCATTCCCAGCGGCTGGAATCCCTGATTTCCGTTCCCCAGACACTGGTCTCTATAGCAACCTGCAGAAGTACAATCTGCCCTACCCAGAGGCTATCTTCCAAATTGACTACTTTAAAGTATGGTTGTTCTTGGCTTAAAACGTATTCTGCTACTAAGTACTACACAGTCACACTTGTAGAAGTTGCTTTCACAGAAATCGCTCTCTTTTTTCATTATAATTATTGGTTAGTTTAGAATTCTTCTTCTTAAATTCCTTTTATTTTTCATCATCTACCAGAAACACCCAGAGCCATTCTTTGCCCTGGCCAGAGAGCTGTACCCTGGACAATTTAAGGTGGGACTTATTGTCTGGTCTGTTAAATTGTCAGAATCAATTTGTCTTTTCCTGCTTTTCTGTGTGTCACTAATAGACTTGGTGTTCGTCTGTTAAGCCCACAGTATGTCACTACTTCATCAAGATGCTCAAGGAAAAAGGGCTTCTGAAGCGATGCTACTCACAGGTTAACCGTTATGTCCTTTCATACTTTATTCTATGTCAGAGTTAGTGATGTACAGCCAGAATGTAATGGTCACTGCACACTACCATTTGTCAATTGGGGTCACCTCGTCCCTGTGGGCAGAATATTGACACCCTAGAACGTGTAGCAGGACTGGAATCAGAAGAGCTGATTGAAGCCCATGGCACTTTCTACACCTCCCACTGTGTCAGCTTCATGTGTCGCAAAGAGTACAGTCTGGACTGGATGAAAGGTGGGTCTGGATTCACAGGTTGGCCCTTTCGCCATAGTACTGTTTTGAATTTAGATGTTCGATTTGGGATCAGCTGAGTATACTACTCAATTCATCTTCAATGTGAGCTGAATGATGGTCTAATGCAGTGGTTCCCAAACCTCTCCTCGGGGCCCCCAGAGAGGCCATGTTTTTATTTTCACCCTGAAATGACATAACTGATTCCATTAGTCAACTACACATTACACCTTTGACTAATTGAATCAGGTGTGCCATTTCAGGGTTAAAACCAAAACATGGGCTGTCTGGGGGTCCCCGAGGAGAGGTTTGGGAACCACTGGTCTAATGCATTTCTAAGGCTACAAAACACAATGCCTTCACTAAAAAGGACAAATATTTAGTAACTAAAAATGTGTAGATTTTTATCTTACATTTACGTTTATGTCTTCTAACATGCACCATTTATCAAAACATTTATGCCACTCGTTGGAGATCACATTTGTTGAAGTAATGCACATTGAGTTGTGACTTGCCATTTTTGACAGACTTTCGAGGCTAGCATTTTCTAAGGAATTTTTAATTCAGCATTTTCTGTTGAATTTTTGTCTTTGCATGTGATCTGCAGTGAAAATCTTCTCAGATGAAATTCCCAAATGTGAGAAGTGCAACAGTCTGGTTAAACCAGGTCTGTACCGGCTTTATCAGTTTTACAACATTTTTATTATCTATTCTTGTCACGTTGACCACATTTCTGTGATCTCTACCTACCTAATCCTTATTATCTATCCTTACCTGCACATGTTTTCCACTTTTTGTTATCATTGTTTTCTGTATATTCCACATTCGTTTTACATTTTCATCTTTAAATGTATTTGTGCTCATAAGTTTGCATACCCTGGCAGAAATTGTGAAATTTCAGCATTGATTTTGAAAATATGATGGTTTTGCAAGAAATCTGTAAGGAGAGTGCTTATGAAGCCATTAATCTTCTCAAAGTTGTTATCACACAGGTGTTTGGCTCCTTTGTAAACCATACTGATCACAGATATCACCCAAATGGCCCTGATGAAAAGTTTAAATACCCTTGAATGTTTGGCGTTGTTACAGACGCACTAGGTGTCACACACAGGTTAAAATTACAATTAAAGGTAAATTTCCTACACCTGTTGCATTTTAAATAGCTATTAGTGTCTGCGTAGAAATAGTTAATGATTTTGGTATCTCTCACATGGATGCACTGAGCAGGCTAGATACTGAGCCATGGGGAGCAGAAAAGAACTGACAAAAGACCTTTATAATAAGGTACTGGAACTGCATACATTTTTAAATGGATATAAAAAGATATCCAAAGCCTTGCAAATGCCTGTCTGTACTGCTCAATCAATTATTAAGAAGTGAAAGGTTTGGGGATCTCTTGATACCAAGACAAGGTCAGGTAGACCAAGAAAGTTTTTAGCCAAAACTGCCAGAAGAATTGTTCGGGATACAGAGAAAACCCCACAGGTAACCTCGGGAGACATACAGGCTGCTCTGGAAAAAGACGTGGTTGTTTCAAGGAGCAAGAAGGAGAAAGAAGCTTTTACTGAGTCAGTGCCACAAAATAGCCCAGTTACAACATGCCTGACAACAACCTGACATGCCTCCCAGCTTCTGACAACAACCTTGGACATTCCAGCAAGACAATGACCTTAAGCACAAGGCCAAGTTGCCCCTCCAGTGGTTACAGCATGACAATGACCCTAAGCACAAGGCCAAGTTGCCCCTCCAGTGGTTACAGCATAAAAAGAAGAAGGTTCTGGAGGCATTTTGCCAAGACCAATGGGCAGCTATTGTGCACGCTGTCATTGCTAAAGGGGGCAATACACCCTATTGAGAACTGAGGGTATGCAGACATTTGAACAGGGGTCATTTCATAATTTATTTGTTGCCATGTTTTGTTTTATGATTGTGCCATTCTTTTTTGAACTACAGTTTAATATAAATTCCATGAGAAATAAAAACAAATAGTTTTGCCTGCTCACTCATGTTTTCTCTAAAAATGGAACATCTATTACCAATTCTCCAGGGGTGTGCAAACCTTTGAGCACAACTGTACTTGGTTTTGTAATTGAAACCTCCTGTCTTTGCTGTCTCACCTTTTCAGATATTGTTTTCTTTGGTGAGAATCTTCCAAAGAGGTTCTTCTCCTCAGTGGCAATGGTGAGTGGTTTCCATGGTGATCTGATAAGATTGTTTACGTGTGCGTGTGCGTGTGTGTGTGTAGGCTAGTGACAATGCCCCCATGTTTTTTAGATACTCCTCCCGGAAGTAGAACTAAACCCAACCATGTTTTTCCTCATCTCTAAGGTCTCCCATATATGAAATAGATTCTTTAGGGTATCTCAAAAACTTTTTTTGTGACAAAAGCCCTTTAGTGTAATTTGTTCTAGCCTAGTGCAGACTGCTCTGTGTGCCTACAAAACATTAAAACGATGAACCTTTCAAAGAAACAACAACAACAATTATTTAAACCAGTGGTCCTCAAACCCTTCCATGGAGGGCCTAGTGTATGCTGTTTTTTGGTCTTTCCCTTCAATTAGAGCATAATTAGGACCTAGACTGCCAGGTGAGGGGAGATCCTAACCAATTAGTGAGCAATTCCATCAGCCTTGTACAAGGTAAAAGCGAATACCTGCATACACTAGGCCCTCCATGGAAGGGTTTGAGGACCACTGATTTAAAGGGATATTTTACCACCTGCAATTTATTTGTGAAAGCATTTAAGAAATTGCATTTCAAAACAATTTCTGAGTCCAGATATCTTTCTTTTAATGTCCTGATCAGTCAGGATGTTGCAAAGCTTTTAACAAGGCAGGGTCAGTATAAATTGGGAGGGAAGAAAAATTGGGAAAGATCTAAATAAATAAAATGTACATACACACCTGGCAGAATTTTTTTAAATATTGGCCATTTTCAGGAAGATATGAATGACCATGCAGATAACTTATTCAGGGATAGTGGTCAAGTGAATGAATTTATTATTACATAATTGCATGCCCTTTTTAAATCATATTGATACCTGAAATCACACGGTGGCCTTGATCAAATGTTTACATACCCTTGAATGATTAGCCTGATAATATACACACAAGTTGACACACAGGTTTAAATGGCTATTAAAGGTAAGATTGATTGATTGTAATTACAGTCGGAGTATCAGTAGTTCATATTTCAGTCCAAATTGTCATTTCTTTTAGCTAGCTATCATTGTAGCAAAATGTCATTTTAATTACAGACTGCTTTATCTACCTGTCCTCTGTAGCTAAATAATTGGAATTACACTGTAAACATGACAACCCTAGAGTTAATATCAGAAATACATAGGCTTAAATGAACAGGGTCAAAGGTCATACTAGATTGAGGAAGTGCACCACTTTAACATAAGAGTGTTTTCGGTATTCTAACATGTAATCATATGCTAAATTGTAATATTTGTCTTTAGGTATGGTGAATTAACTAGGAATGCCTGTGAACTTTGAGTTTTGGTGAAATATTGCTTTAAACTTTATGTAGCCCAGCAAGCAAAGTAAGAGTTTGAGTTCCTATTTTCTAAGGTTGCCCTGCTGTTGGGATGGGGGTACTAGAATTAAATATAGAAGAAATTGTAACTAAACTGACTGCTGATAGCCATTGTTCATTTGTTACCTCCTCTTTACAAGCTTTCCTATGTTGTCATTGGCTCTTCCAGGACTTCCCTCGCTGTGACCTACTGATCATAATGGGCACTTCCCTGCAGGTTCAACCCTTTGCTGCTCTGGTGGACAGGTGAGGACGTCCGCCTGGCTCTTTGGACAGGTCACCGTTTCCCAATAGACACTGTCATCATTTGTGTTTGATGGAATGTCTTTGGATATAATTGCAGGGTTTCAAAAAGCTGCCCTAGACTCCTCATCAACCTAGAGAAAACAGGTGGTGTAAGTCCTCATTTTTATTCCTCTATCTATTGCCATTCATCTCTAACCACCTGTGTGTACTTGAAGTTGTCTGTCTCTCTGGATCTCTGTAGGAAAATCCTCTCCTTGGTATGATTGGGTTAGGAGGAGGAATGGACTTTGACTCAGCAAAAGCTTACAGGTTATAGACAATCACATTTTATCACTAAACTAAACACTATAATACCAGTTATACACTATCACATTCTTATGACTACACTTTAATACAGGTGATAGACTATCCCATTCCTATGACTACACTTTAATACAGGTGATAGACCATCCCATTTCTATGACTACACTGTATAACAGGTGATAGACTATCCCATTTCTATGACTACACTAT
>JACXGM010029488.1:0-13646 GCA_016801145.1 Umbra pygmaea
TAGTACAATATGGTTTCGGGATATCTCTCGTCGGAATAGTTACTAGTAACTAATTAATAGGTACTAGTATCTAATGAAAAGTTACTAGTAAAACGGAAATAGATACTAGTAACTATTAGAATAGTTACTAGTAACTAAAAAATAAGTACTAGTATCTAAAACAATTGTATAGTCACACCGAAATAGATACTAGTAACTAATGGAATAGTTACTAGTAATTAAAGAATAGTTACTAGTATCTAATGAATAGTTACTAGTAAAATTGGAATAGATACTAGTAACTATTGGAATAGTTACTAGTAACTAAATAATAAGTACTAGTAACTTTAAAATAGTGACTAGTACATTTTTAGAATTAAATGTTAAAACGGCCTGCCATAGCAGTCACCCTAAAAGCCTCTTAGTCATGCCAGACCATTTCACTATTTACTTTTGCCTCTTATGTTGACTAATTTCATACCTATTATTTGCTAAACAATCAGGCCCTGATTTGAGGAATGTCTCTTGAAGAATCCCGCAATATACTGGACAGAACCTACACCAGAGATCCCAGCCTAATTAATTATTGAGAGTTGACCACAGACAGTTTGGTTATGCTGCATACAGTTTGCTTTGTCGTCGCTTGGTGCCATGGAGGAAGAAACAGTGTTGCGTCAGTTTTTGCATGGCGCACATAAGACACCTTTTCTGTTGAACTGGGACTTTGTAAATTTTACACATGTGTTGTAGCAAATTGGGATTTCAGTGTGAATTAGTTATGAAATCATATTTTTGCAGTTCAAATGTGTAATATATTAATTTGAAAAAGTTATGCTAAACTGCTTTTCATTTATCCAACCCTCAAGTACTTTGCATTCAATCACAATGTGTACTTCTTTACATCAGGCTCCAATTATAAATTATCAATGGACACGTTTATAGTCATTACTCATTTTGAGACTGGTATTCTGTCATCTGAAATCAAATTCCTCAGGTGTCTCAAAGTTTGTTTTAGATTTTTTTAATAGATTTATGAAAATTCTGCTCTGGTGCCTTGAAAGAGTGTTCAGGTGTTTTCTCATCAGTATGTCCCTATTACTGAGCAGCAGTGTAATGTTACTATATGACATATAAACATAACCAAAATACTAGTAACACACCTATACCCCATGGCTATGTTGGCCCTGTATGTCCATCTTTACAATAAAGTACTATGTATTAGAACCAAATAAGTTCACCTTTTTACCTCTTCCTTTATACAATTATTAACATGAAGTTTACCAAATGCAAAAAATCTGTAATAGTTATAATATCTATTTTTAGAATTTCATTTCTAATACAAAAAATCAGTTTATAGAATTTGGTGATATACAGTACATTATAAAACAATATACAAAATGGAGAAGGGCATCAGCCAGTGCATTTAGTCATTTTATACGTTTTATGTTACAATCGTACTGCTCCCCAGGAGGGGAGTGGGATGTTAAACCCACTACACAGGACACCCAGAGGTCAGCAACAGAGGTATGGGGTCGTAGGTGCAAGCAAGGACACAGAAACCAGAGTACCTTCTCACAAAGGGCTTTATTGCCAAGGTAAATAATTATATTAAAGATTAAATAATATGTTTGGGAGGAGAGGCTGGACAGCACCAAAGGAAATAAATAATACAAAAGGTTAACTCTACCCTGCTCTTACCTAACACACACACAGAACCTACACCTATACTGGCACACGAATGAGGCGCCCTATCCAAAGTACAGGTGTGGTCTGTCCAGGTCTTGCTAGTGTGTAAAACAGGGGAGTTACCCTACGGGTGGTGTAAGGCCAGGCCGTCTTGCCTGACACTCACCACGTGCCTCCTCCTTTGGGAACACAATGGGAAACAAAGTGTTAATACAATATTACAGTCAAACACAAATACCACTAAACATATGTACAATAGGCCTACCACTCTCCCTAACAAAGAAACAAAGCTCACTCTACCAACAATACTACCATAACACACACAAAAACCACCAAAACCTATATGAAGCAACGAGCAACCTCACACAGAGCAATAGCCCTTCCTTACACAACCAGAGAGTACCTTCATACAGAGCCAGAGTGAGACAGAGAGAGTCAAAGTGGCCTCAACCACTACAAAATACAAAACAGACCAGCCTGCAGCAAGAGAGAGCGAATGAATGAAAAATGGCTGGTTTTATACTGTGGGAAAGGTATGATGGGTAATGGTGATTTCTGAAACCAGGTGTATGGGATAACGGAGGGGAGGAGCCAGGGATAAGTGATGAGTAGTTGATTGCAAACTTTCTCCACCTGTGGGAACACACAAACTGAACAGAGACAAACACACAGAGAACAAGGCAAAAGCATAGCAGACAGACCATAACCAAAACCCAAGGTACACAATATTTTCACACTTAGACTGGGGGACGTAACACGCCCCCACCAAAGAAAACAATTCCCACAGGAATCTGTTTTATTACCAACTACTAACTAAACAAACCCCAGTCTCTGTCTGGGACAAAAGCAACCACTAAAATGTGTCTAGGCGACCAGACCCTGTCTCATCAGACGCTAGCGATAGCACCGGCTCTGGGAAAAAGGGAAGACGCATAATCTGGGCTTTTGCTTGCCACACATTAGCTGATCCATGCTCTCTACATTCTCACCCAGATTGTCCCGCCGAGCGTAGGAATTAGACTGTGTAGTAGTCTCCCTAGTCACACATTGCAAATTTTGTCTACTACACACGCCCCGACTGCTTTTAATGGAGCAGCCGAAGACAGAAGTAATCTAACAGTGTTTGTTAGACACCTCACACCCAGGGAACACATTACCACCGGCGATGTCGTTACCGAGCAGCAACGTGACCCCCTTTACTGTTAGGTACCACACCTACGTCAAACCAACCAGACTTCAAATCGGAGATTATGTGAATTCTATGCACAGGTACTAAAGTGTCACCCATGTCTAGCCCCTTTAGGCGCAACCGGGAACCTGTATACGATCTGCCAGACCATGGCAGCACACTGGACAGTATGACGGAGTGCAAAGCTCCCGTGTATGAGGGGCCGTCAGGGACATTATTCAGAATTACCTCTCACAAACACATGTGAAATGCTCTTACATACACTACTGAAACACTGTCACATAAACAACTGGAAGATTATTCGCTCACACACACTACTGAAACGCTCTCACATACAAGTGAAACACTCTTATATACACTACTGAAACGCTCTCACTCATACAAGTGAAACGCTCTCACACATACAAGTGAAACACTCTCACACATACAAGTGAAATGCTCTCACACATACAGGTGAAACGTTCTCACACATACAAGTGAAACGCTCCTATATACACTACTGAAAAGCTCTCACACATACAAGTGAAACGCTCTCACACATACAAGTGAAACGCTGTTATATACACTACTGAATAGCTCTCACACATATAAGTGAAACGCTCTCACACATACAAGTGAAACGCTGTTATATACACTAATGAAAAGCTCTCACACATATAAGTGAAATGCTCTCACACATACAATTGAAACGCTGTTATATACACTACTGAAAAGCTCTCACACATACAAGTGAAATGCTCTCACACATACAAGTGAAACACTCTTATATACACTACTGAAAAGCTCTCACACATACAAGTGAAACGCTCTTATATACACTACTAAAAAGCTCTCACACATACAAATGAAACGCTCCTATATTCTCTACTGAAAAGCTCTCACACAAACAAGTGAAACGCTCTCACACATACAAGTGAAACTCTCTCACACATACAAGTGTAACGCTCTCACACATACAAGTGAAACACTCTCACACATACAAGTGAAACACTTATATACACTACTGAAAAGCTCTTACACATACAAGTGAAAGGCTTTTATGTATATATACATTAAGATGATCAGTAGTGCACGTGCATTAAAACTGCATGCTGCCTGTTACATTACTCCAGCCTTTGAGTTTGCTTTTTAACTTCTTTCCTTTTATTCTTTTTTTGTTTGTTCTTATTTTTGCACTATAACTCTCTGAAGTCCTGCCCTCTCCAACAATGTTGTTTGAGAGAGTTTTTGTGATTTATTTAATGTTTTAATGCCGCTTCCACCAGGATACTAGGGTGGCCATTTCCTTTACATCAAAAATGTGCCAAGATTACTGTGCAATACCATTCCATATTCACTGTGCTATCTATTGCCCATGTGCAACTGCTGCTACTATTTGTGTTATCTGTTGTTTGTGGATTCGTACTGTTTTTGCTTCTGTACATAGTGTTTTTATTTTATATTTAGTTTAGTTTAGTTTATTAGTTTATAATGACGTGGACAGTCCCTTTTTGATAAAAAGAGCAGCTTTAGCCTTTACGGCTAATTTCCAACTGTAGTTCCCGGCCAGTTGTCAATAGGCATACATCAAATAAAATACATTACAAGTATATTTACAGAAGGACTAAGCAAGAGGGAACAGACACTAAACATGTGGCACACCATTCAGAAAAACACAAATAAACAAACAAGCAAGCACAGATTGCAAAGGCATAAAACAGTTCATGCAATAACAGTACAAGTCGACACAAAGAGTAATCACACAGAGGCCACATTGAAGCACATACAGGACATAACATTGAGGCAGGCAGTAGAGATCAGGTGGCAGCAGCATGACCGTGTCATATCAAATACACATCACATCTGTCAAATTAATGTGTGCAGGTGTAATTGTCGGACAGCCAGTTTTTTAGATGTATAGTAAAGGTGGAATATGTATGTAAATCTTTGATTGTAGTGGGCAATGAGTTCCAGTTTTGTATTGCTTTAACAGAAAATGATATATGACCAAATGTACTTTTCCTAAATGGGATTAGAAGATCACCTCGTGTGGTGCTTCTGGTGATCTGACTGCTATTATTACATTGGATTATTAATGAATTCAAAGGAGCAGGAGCGGTATTATGCAGAATTTTGTATACCAAACAGATGTTTTTGTATTTGATGACATCTTCCCAGCTTAGCAATTTATGATTTTTAAGAATAACACAATGATGTGAACTATTAGGCTTCTGGTCCAAAACTTTAAGAGCTTTTTTATAAAAAGAGTCGCTAATGGCTTTAATGATAAGCTGTTAGTTTGACCCCAGCTTGTCAGACAATATGTTAGATGTGACACAATCATGGTGTCCATAAATAATTTGGCAGCATTAAAAGTAAGTGCATTTCTAATATATCTAAAATTAGCTAAGCTAAACTTGACCCTATTGCACACGTTCTTAATATGTGGTTTAAAAGAGAGATTAGAATCAATAATAATTCCCAAATACTTCAATTGCGGCACAATACTAATGTTTTGACCTGAAATCATTATATTTGACACAATGTTTGTGAAAAACATTCCCACAGTTTTATCTATATTTAATTGAAGGCACGAATGATTTAGCCATTTATTTTTGATTTATTATTTTTCCTACTCTTACTGTTTTTTATACGATAGCAAAAGCAGTGAGCGCATGTTGTGGCGAATCAACACATGGCTCATTTGAATATTATAATTAGCCATGTGTTGATAGGTCACTACACAAAAATGCAACCAATGAAATTATTTAGTTTGACACAGCTTTTTTGACACACATTCTTAGTCAATAAGTATTAAACTAACAAGGCAATGTGTCAAAAGGCGGACCTTTTTGTTATTTTCTCAAAAGGAGGACAGATGAGTATCAGGCTTAAGGCTGCGCCTGGAGCCTGATTGTCCAGCCTAAAGCCGGACGAATGGCCACGCTACGAGACATATATAATGTATAATATATATACAATCGGGAGAACAAATATTTGATACACAGCAAATTTTGCAGGTTTTCCTACTTACAAAGCATATAGAGGTCTGAAATTTTCATCGTAAGTACACTTCAACTGTGAGAGACGGAGACTAAAAACAAGTCCAGAATATCAAATTGTATAATTAATTTGCATTTTATTGCATGATAAGTATTTGATAACCTACCAACCAGTAAGAATTCCATTTCTCACAGACCTGTTAGTTTTTCTTTAAGAAGCCCTCCTCTTCTCCACTTATTACCTGTATTAACTGCACCTGTTTGAACTTGTTACCTGTATAAAAGACACCTGTCCATACACTCAATTAAACAGACTTCAACCTCTCCACATTGGCCAAGACCAGAGACCTGTGTAAGGACACCAGGGATAAAATTGTAGACCTGCACAAGGCTGGGATGGGGTACAGGGCAATATGCAAGCAGCTTGGTAAGAAAGCAACAACTGTTGGCGCAATGATTATAAAATGGAAGAAGTTCAAGATGATGGTCAATCTCCCTCGATCTAAGGCTCCATGCAAGATCTCACCTCGTGGGGCATAAATGATAATGAGGAAGGTGAGGGATCAGACCAGAACTACATGGCAGGACCTGGTCAATGACCTGAAGAGAGCTGGGACAACAGTCTCATTGAAAACACACTGTGAGTAACATGTGAGTAACACACTACGCCATCATGAATTTAAATCCAGCAGCGCACGCAGGGTCCCCCTGCTCAAGCCAGCGCATGTCCAGGCTCGTCTGAAGTTTGTCAATGACCATCTGGATGATCCAGAGGAGGAATGGGAGAAGGTCATGTGGTCTGATGAGACAAAAGTAGAGCTTTATGGTTAAACTCCACTCGCCATGTTAAGAGGTAGAAGAAGGATGAGTACAACCCCAAGAACAACATCATACCCGTGAAGCATGGAGATGGAAACATCATTCTTTGGGGATGTTTTTCTGCAAAGGGGACAGGACGACTGCACCGTATTGAGGGGAGGATGGAAATTGAGGGGAGGATGGATGGGGCTATGCATCATGAGATCAACAACCTCCTTCCCTCAGTAAGAGCATTGGAGATGGGTTGTGGCTGGGTCTTCCAGCATGACAACGACACAAAACACACAGCCTGAGCAACTAAGGAGTGGCTCTGTAAGAAGTATCTCAAGGTCCTGGAGTGGCCTGGCCAGTCTCTAGACCTAAACCCAATAGAAAATCTTTGGAGGGAGCTGAAAGTTTGTATTGCCTAGTGACAGCCCCAAATCCTGAAGGATCTGGAAAAGGTCTGTATGGAGGAGTGGGCCAAAATCCCTGCTGCAGTGTGTGCAAACCTGGTCAAGAACTACTGGAAACGTATGATCTCTAATTACAAGCAAGGTTTTCTGTACCAAATATTGTGTTTTGTTTTTCTGATGTATCAAATGCGTATGTCATGCAATAAAATCCAAATTCATAATTTAAAAACCATATAATGTGATTTTATGGATTTTTGTTTTGGATTTCCATCTCCCACATTTGAAGTGTACCTATGATAAAAATGTCAGACCTCTACATGCTTTGTAAGTAAGAAAACCTGCAGAATTGGCAGTGTATCAAATACTTGTTCTCCCCACTATAAAAAGTAATTTGTTGACTCAACTCGCAAAATAAGTAACCCTGTTGCGTGGGTTCAACTTAAAATGCTAAGTCAATTTAAATTTGCATTTTGTTTTATCAAGCATTATTGTTGACTAAACATGATATTAATATTTCACTTGGCAATTTTACTCATGGAGTCAACTTCTCATAATTTTCTGATTAGTTGACTTCATGAAAACATGAAAAATTATGAAAAATGTTTGTTGATTTAACTACATATTTCAATTGAAATTACTTTGAAAAATATGTTGAAAGTAAGATTACTTTTTACAGTGGTATTTTTAATGTATAACTATAATGTGCGAAAGGATTTCACTATAGTGTGTGAGAGGTGTTTCACTTGGTTATATGAGAATGTGTGAAAGGATTTCACTATAGTGTGTGAGAGGTGTTTCAGTAAAACCGGAAGGCATTTCAGTCAAACCGGAAGGTGTTTCAGTAAACCCGGATGGGCTAATTTACAGCGCTATTCCTTGTTAGTTTAATACACTCTCTTAATACATCCATGGTTTAATACTTATCTTACACCCAGCGCAATTTACTTTTTACACAAACGCATGTATCATTCCTATCTTGCACCCGAAACATTTGGGACTTTTCCCTCCACAGACACGCGTCGGTAAATTAGGGAATGAACTTGCGTTCTTTGGGAGGTTCAGCGAAAAGAAGAGGCGTGTTCCGGCGCAAACGTTCCCTGGTGCTATCTTGCAGTTTCCAATAACAATTCTGCCACTGACCAGGAAAAACCTGGTTTAAAGTCAGTGGCGTGTTATTCATATGCTATTTTAAGGGCGCATGCTTAACCATAATGTAGCGTGTGCACAACGCAAATACACTTTGCTCCTATCATCTACACAAATGCAGCAGTCCTTTATTATTGCAATACATAATTAGAAGGAAAAATATTACCACACAAGGAAGTCATCGTAGTGTCCAAAAATGTGAAAAAAATAGGTATACATCTAGTGTACACATTTACTCAAATTATTTAGAATGAATTATTTGCACTGATAAACATCAACCTCAAGGGAACCCATTCAATCAACAAGTATACACACGTAATTTGCAATGCTAATAGTAAAATCACCCATGTATTTACTCAGAATTACTCAGGCTCAAGCCACGACTTATTTATGGCAACTTTGCTATGAGGAATCCCCCCCTTGGATGGGTGGCTGTGAAGGGGACAACGGCTATCCGTTAAAGACATGGTTAATGATGACACAATTTATGATGCCAGCAAGTGCATAAAATGCTGTTTAGTCAAAAACACACACAAACACGCAGTGTAGCCTAATTGAACGAACATTTGGCACACTGAAAATGCGTGTCAGGTGTTTGGATAGAACAGGTACTACACTACTCAAGTCGCAGTATTCTATGTGGCTTTTTGTGTTTTATGCAACATTTCAATGAATCATGGATATGTTGATGACATTAATTAGGAAACATTTGAGGACTTCAGGACACGTGATGTTGAAATGCATGTGTCGTTGGCACTTAAATGCCCAGAAATGCAGAATGGGAGAGAAAAGCTTATTTGAAGAAGAGTAATCTCTAATGTTCTAATGTTAGACTACAGTGCAAAAATATTACCATGCATTCATAACAGAGGTGGGAGTAAGTCACACATGTGCAAGTCACAAGCAAGTCTCAAGTCTTAACATTCAAGTCTCAAGCAAGTCTCAAGTTACTGTGGTGAAAATCAAGCAAGTCAAGTCGAGTCCCTGCTATTAGTCAAGCAAGTCAAGTCAAGTCCCTGCTATAAGTCAAGCAAGTCAAGTCAAGTAATTTCTTTAGGTCAAGTCACAAATCAAGTCACATAAAATTCTTATCTACCACTACTTCCACATTTAAATCAATTTAAAGAGAGTGGTCATGAAAATGTTCGTTTTATTTTCAATATTAACATAAACTGCTTAGTGCTTTTTCCTTGGCCTATTAAAGGAAAAGTTCAGATGCCTAAACAGCTTCCGGTCATGTTTCTGACACTACAGTCACTAAAAACTCCTCAGCACGTTCAATATTTCCAGTGTTACTCAGCCAGTGTACTGAAAATCTGACAAAGATATTACCGCATTATTTGTTATACTACAACTAGATTCAGGGGAAGCGATCATTTGACATTCATGGTGTTTTGAAACCAAAAACACCATGAAATGCACTGAATAGTAACTAACACAAAATAAACAATTCACATATTGAGTCCATTCTCTCAGTCCAGGTATGCCAGCCCACATGGGGCTGGTCATCACATCCTAATCTTTATTTGACCCGTTTTTTTCTCCAATTGAGTCGATTCAAAACTAAAGGTTTTTAGTTTCTAAAATGTTGCAGTGACGTAACTGGAACATTTTCTGGACACTTATGGCTGACGAGTTGGGAAAGACAGAACACACTGAAGTGTTTTTAGTGACTGGTGGCAGAAACTTGACTGGCACAACGATTTTCCTTTATCTGTATAAGCCTTATACCATAATGTGCTTCTCAAATTACTACAAAACGATTGCATCAAAGTCAAACAACTAGTCTATTTGCCTGGGTTAAATCAACACTTTCCGGTGTTGACTCAGACACTGAACCAGTGTTAAGTGACAACACTGTAGTTTTAACACGACCCACTGTTAACACTTAACATTAATAACACTGGGTTGTGTTATCACTGAATGTTGATTCAGTGTCTATATGAGTCTACACCAAGGGTGGGCAATTATTTTTGCTTGAGTGCCACATTGAGCATTGAAACCAAATGAAGGGCCGCATTTTATAGCGATGCATGAAAAATAGGAAATGTTATTTCATTAAATTAACCACGCCCACTACACAGTTACGTGCATATCCTAAGGAAAATAAATGTTTTGTTTTGTAACACCATTTCCTTGTTTGACTGTAATGATTTTAGTTTACCAAAATATAGTCAGTGAAAATTACCCAACTTTGAGACGCGATATCTCCGGCTGTCATTAATCCACATGGACAAACCACTCCTCAATATTTGCATTGGCATTATTTAATCAGCGGAACTCCCTCTTTCCAACCATATTAATACCATGTTGGTATTGTGCAGGATGATGTCCTACATCATTGCAGAGTTGCTAATTTGTCATTTTTACATCCTACTTCCTGTCTGTAATGTGTTTAATAAAAAAGGCAAAAGTAATAAAAAACATGAGCGACTTCGATGCAAGATAGCTCCGGTTCTGATAAACGAACATGGATGAGCCAACACTCATTCTTTTCGGCTGATCTTCATCTTTCCAACGGTACCAAGCTTTAGTTGCTAGCATGTATGTTTCGCAAAATAATCGCGATCAAATCGCGCTTGACGCTCTAGAACGTCGGGAGCCCGTGGAGGGTAAAAACGCCTGGGTAAAAATCTGGCCCGCGGTCCGTAGTTTGCCCACCCCTGGTCTACATCTGGATCTTTTCAATTTAATTGTTTTAATTGATCCAGGGCTTATATAAAGTTGAGAGATTCCTTTCAAAGGTGCAACACTAAATAAGCTAGATACCTTAGCAAGATACAATAAAACCTAGGTAGCTAAGTTTACTGTTACCGTGGGTGAGTGCAGTTTTAAGCGTTGCCTGGAATTGGAACTAGCTGCCTGAAGCAGCTAAAAGTTAAGTGTGTGACACGATCCAGCAGCAGTGCAGTTTAGCCGACAGAGCACGAGAGCAGAGGAAATGATGTGCTAGCTCGCAAATCATGTCTGTCTAACACAGTGGACCAACAGGGAAACAGTACTACAATAGTGGAGTAGATTCACGAAACAGAAAGTGTTCTGCTTACTCAAAGATGATTTACATGGGACTTACATGGACGTAGATGGTTTATTTCGCCGAAAGGTGACACGTTTGCAGTACTGTTTTAAGTTAGCTAAAAATACACATAAACGTTACCTACCTTTCCTTGTGGGTTTTGTAGTGACGGGCAAATTTAAAAGAGAAGGTACTTTTATTGTGTTCTTTCTACTGACATCAACAACACAGTAGTCCTTGTATCGAAATTTAACTATTTTTGGAATAACTCCCTTCATGATACCTGCCTTGTGCGTTGACTCTGCTCGTGATGCGTGACTATAGTTAGCAGGTTTGGGCGCATTGATCTAGAATCCACCCACCCAGTTTAAAAAACAAATGGTAACTTCTCATTATCAAATAAGAGAAATGCAAATATTTCATCAATTTCATCACTTAAAAAAGTAAAGTAATTTCGAGTCATCTGTCTCAAGTCTAAGTCAAGTCTCAAGTCATGAATACCAAGTCCAAGTCAAGTCGAGTCTTTTATCAATTTTAGTCAAGCAAGTCTCAAGTCCTCAAGTTTGCGACTCGAGTCAGACTTGAGTCAAGTCATGAGACTTGAGTCCCCCACCTCTGATTCATAACCTCGTGATTTTGTGAGAGTGAGTCCAAAACATCGGAAAGTAGGCTATGTCTTGTGACATTTCTTTATTTACATTTTGTAAAAAAGAAAAATCAATAGCAAATCACCGTTATTTAGCAATTCACCATGGAACAGGCATGCCTGCTCTTAAAGGGAATGTGAGATGACGCTCTGAATGGTTTATTGCACGTTACGCCCAAACCACACAAATGACCAATGAAGCTACTTTAGACCTACCCATTTTAGATTTGCGTCCGGCGCAAGAATAATTTATCCCACCGGTAAAATAGCAACAGCGCCCGGGACCCTCCCACAATGTAACTTGCGTTTCGCGTTTGATACTTGCGTTTCAGATCGTTAAAATAGGGCCCTTATTGTCTAAAATGCGTGTCAAAAAAGCTGTGTCAAAATAAGTAATTTCATGGTTACATTTTCTTGTGTGACCTATCAACACATGGCTAATTTTAATATTCAAATGAGCCATGTGTTAATTCGACACAACATGCGCTCACAGGCAGTTGCTACCACCAGGCTGTCAATCAAGCTCTAAGTGACAGAGAACTAACTATTACCTAACGTCGGGTGTTGGACTGAAATTCTGAAAATGCTCGTACTTATATGTACGTCTGAAACAGAAGGTGCTGTATTTCTTACCCTTTATCTATCCAGATAAAACATTAAGAACAGTTTCTGTATGATGTATTGTAATCTGAATTGGAAACCCACGTTGTCATAAGCTGTATATTGTATATTTATTATTAGCTATGTGGTATGTGTATGCACCTTTACGCAGTCTGGTGGAAAAGAAAATATATTCCTGTATTTGTCCCACAATGAGAAAAGTCCAATGTTGCAGCAGTAAAATGGATAGAGAAGAAAAACTGTATAAAAAACATTGAGAGTAGGAAAATAATACAATGTACAAGAGAATAAACAGTAAGAATCCACAAACAATGTGTGAGAGCTTTTCAGTAGTGTATATAAGAGCAATTCACTTGTATGTGTGAGAGCTTTTCAGTAGTGTATATAAGAGTGTTTCACTTATACATATACAGTGCCTTGCGAAAGTATTCTGCCGCCTTGTACTTTTTGACCTTTTGCCACATTTCAGGCTTCAAACATAAAGATGTGAAACTGTATTTTTTGTGAAGAATCAACAACAAGTGGGACACAATCATGAAGTGGAACGAAATTTATTGGATATTTCAAACTCTTTTAACAAATAAACAACTGAAAAAGTGGATGTGCAAAATTATTCAGTAAAGTATTATTATATATACTTTGTAGTGCCACCTTTTGCTGCGATTACAGCTGTAAGTCGCTTGGGGTATGTCTCTATCAATTAGCACATCGAGAGACTGAAATTTTGGCCCATTCCTCCTTGCAAAACAGCTCAAGCTCAGTGAGGTTGGATGGAGAGCAGAGCAGGTGCATTTATACAGAGACTTGATTACACACAGGTGGATTCTATTTATCATCATTAGTCATTTAGGTCAGCATTGGATCATTTAGAGATCCTCACTGAACTTCTTGAAAGAGTTTGCTGCACTGAAAGTAAAGGGGCTGAATAATTTTGCTCGCCCAATTTGTCCATTTTTTATTTGTTAATTAAGTTTGAAATATCCAATTAATTCCGTTCCAGTTCATGATTTTGTCCCAGTTGTTGTTGATTCTTCACAGAAAATTACAGTTTTCTATCTGTATGTGGGAGCGTTTCACTCTAAAGTGTGAGAGCTTTTCAGTAGTGTATATAAGAGCATTTCACTTGTATGTGTGAGAGCGTTTCACTTGTGTGTGTGAGAGCTTTTCA
>JACXGM010029489.1:0-13645 GCA_016801145.1 Umbra pygmaea
GTGGGGCTGTTCCATATATCTAGGATCAGCAGGTAGTCCTGTGTGGGGCTCTTCCTGATGCCTGTGATCTCTGCAGGGTGGGGAGTCCCTGTGTTTACAGCGTCAACAGCTGGAGGAGCTCTACTCGGCCCACTCCAGTTCTATGAGCATCCTGTTGGAGGATGATTACCCACTGTCACATGGACAGGGGTTTCCACAGGGCCCTGCTAACTTTACCCTGCTCTGGTAAAGAAACGCACACACACACGTTTGTCTTTTTATGTTTGGAAGGGCCTGACCTGATTTTGACCCAAAATTCATGTTCCCCATTTCCTAGCCCTAACCTTAACCTTAACCTCAGTAACCCACATTTTGTCTAAAATTAACTTTTCAATAATGCCTAACCCTAAACCTAACCAACAATGCCTAAACCTAATAGTCACCACAATTCAAACACTATGCCCAATAGTAAATTTTTCCCTAAACCTAACCCCTGAGCCATAAATCGCAATTCCCCTTATGTGGACCAGGAAAATGTCCCTACAACGTCAGATTCCTCAAGCTTTGTATACTTGTGGGGACTTCAGGGCCACACAACCTAATAAAGACAAACACGCGCGCACAAACACACACACACTAGTATAATTTGTCTGTTTTTCTTCATTAGACTTCATGCCCGTCCTGTCCTCTGTCTTCTCAGGAGGTTTCCGCCAGGGGCCAGGGAGAAGGTTTTGAGGTGGCTGTTCCCCAAGACCGAACTCTGTTTCCTGCTTGACAACGCTGGGACAACCCTGCAGCGTTGCCTGGTCACTCACAGTGCCCGCTCTCAAAGCAGAGTGAGTCCAGCCTGGTACCCAGCCGACGTAGACGAGCGGGTGTGTTTGTTGCTATGGCCTCTGGTGTGTAATTCAGCAGTGTGTACATTGTGTGTTTGTGTTGCAGGGTGTACGTGTGCTGGGGTGGCTGGTTGTCGGAGAGGGGCTCCCAACAGTCCGTGTTTTGCCTGTGCACAGCTGTCAGAAACACTGTAACTCCTTTAACCTCTGGCTAGGACCAGGAGATGTGGGTAAGAACACCCTTAAACACGCACGCGCACACCACTCGCTGGTACGCTAATATAGAGTATAAATAGGTTGTGATCACTATTAGTTGATTTGTTTTTTAATTGCATGATTTTTCGAGCTGTAACCACAACCTGATTCAGACCTATAAACCTGTTTTTTCTTTGACCACGTGACCTTTGCTCTCTCACCTTGCCAGTGTACGCTGACCCGCGCTACTGGCAGATGGAACTGTTCCCCGGCCAGGACCAGAACATTGTTTGTGACAGCTCTGCCTTCTGAGGGAGCGGAGGAACAACTGAATGAGATAAAGACGGAAGGAGTGAAGAGGAGGACATGCAAGGGCTATTAGCTAACCCCCCATAACTGTTATGGCTTCCTCTAGCACAGAAATATCTCACTCACTGTAGAATCAGGAAATAAATGTACCTTTCATTCTGAAGAGGGACAGCATGCTCCTAATACCACCTCTTGCCTCTACCTTCCTGTGGGGTCATGGCTAGAAGGGATACAGCCAGAGATGCCACAAGTTAGGGTAATAGATTACTTTTCTGGGTTGGGCTGGGTTCACAACTCATGGGAAGTTCCTCAGTAAGACCCTAATGACCAGGTAAAAGAAGTTCTGTAATTTTAGAATGTTTCCCATTGTTCCAATTGAAACTTTTACAGTGGATTTCCCATCAAATTACAACCTTTTTTTTGTGTTTTAGTGTCATGTTTCTGTTTTTCATAGATCACTGGTAAGTTATGAACTTCTTTTACCTGGTCAATAGGGTCTTACTGAGGAACTTCCCAAAAGTTGTGAACTCAGCCCAACCAAGAAAATTAATATATTACACTAACTTGTGTCATTTCTGGATACAGCTCATGTCAAAGTGGCATGAAACTCCCACGAGTTTGACGATCGCTTAGAGATTGATTGGGACCAGTAATAGAAACTTGGGAAGGGTTCAGTATTATTTCGTTTTTTTCATAAGTAATTGTTATACTCTCACAAAATATATGTTAACATGATAGTTTTATCGTGTACTTTGTGTGGAAAATACGGTGATGGAACATGCTTTAGCAATCACCCTGATAGTTGCTCTGGCTACTACTCTAACATTAGCCTACTATAGACAGCACAGCACTGCTCCAGGCCAGCGTGAGGGAAGGATATTTCAAATCAGTAGGTTGTTGTACTTACATCCAGCTGGTTACCAGCAATAGTATTGTAGTACTCATTTATCCAACTTGATATAGTATGTTCTGCATGAAAAAAAACGCCACTGGCAACCATGTTCTATGCTTCCAGGACCAGATGTCATGAACGTTTGCTAAAACGCAAGTCGCTGCTCACCCATTGTAATATACATACCATTCTTTGACAAACGTTTTAACTAGTTCCCATCTGGTTTTGCAATCCAGACAACTAACTAGCTACAATAGTAGATGACTCGCTAGCTGTTGGATTAAAACTGGCTAGCTACTATTGCGGGCAAACAGTCTTAAGTCTGGTGTGTCTTGCCTGACATGAGCTATATCCCTTCTAGAAAAGACTTGACTGTGGAATAATACCAAAACCCCCCCGTCCCTCCTGTGGTCAAATGCCAAACTTGTTTCTTGTCCCTGGCTGTGCCTACTTCGTTGATAGCCCTTCACAGACTGCGAAACATGGATATTTTCTGTAGGACTGGGAGATGTTTGTTAGTGAACGAGTCTGGTGAAATGTTCTCTTCAATCATGTTTCTGTAAAAACATGCAAAGAGTAGAAATGAAAAGACGGACTAGAATAATTTTGTAGGGGGGGGTCGAGGCCTCTGCCTCTATCCTGAGTTTAGTTGGATTTATATCAGTTATTTATGATTATGATTATATGATAAAATCACACAGCCACAACAGTAACAATGAGACCGTTTGAACACTGATCTCTCTAATTTCCAAACTAGATTTCTTTACTTTATTAAACCTAGTTCTACATATTCCGGCTAGTGTAACAATGACCATCGGATAGAAAGGATGCATAACATAGATTTTTACATTTAAACGACAATTTCACTATTTTATATGTGGGATATTTGTCATTCTGAAAGTTGTCTGTGGGCCAAGAGTAAATAATCTGTTTCAGTTTAGCTACTACTGCTTAAAATCAATGTAATGTATGGGCAACACGGATTTACTTTAACTGATTTTGGGCTAGCAGTGAATAAACTTAGTTCATGTTTCTAATGGCTGTTTAAATTTTATTCATGGCCCATAGTCTACTTTCAGGGTTAGGGTTAATCTAATGTCAAATTGTGAAATTATCCTATAAAGGTGTACTGTGTAGAATTTCTTAGTGAAATCAGGAGTACTTTCCATTTGTCTGTGACCAGCAGTTAAGATGTGACAATGATTTCATACACTATGCAGTGCATATTAAGCTATTTGAACAGTAATTGCAATGAGGAGACGAGTTGTGCTTCCACAATGTTTGTCAATGGGCGTGTGCCAGTCTAACGTTGACAATTATGCATTTTATGCTGTTTTTTTGTGTTACAAAGCACTGCATATATTCTTTTTATTTTTTTACATGAATAAATACACTTTACAGCATTTGTAAGCTGGTCACTTGAAATAGAAAGTAGTTCCAATGTAAAAGCTGGAAATTCTACAGGCAACACCTTTAAAAGGTGTATTATATTGTATAAATTAAAGTGCAGATAATGTATTTAAAAGGTGTATTATATTGTATAAAGTGCAGATAATGTATTTAAAGGCCAACTGTTTGCAGTAGTCCACTAGGCTTTCATGATTTTGCCAAGTGGTTGCTGTCCTGAGACGAATATCTTTAATGATGACCCTGGTACAAAAACTGCCTCTGCCAATCACTGTTTATGATGTCATCAATCTGCGCCATGCCTTCTGCAGACTCCGACAATTTAGTTCAGGGATAATATGCTAGGTTATTGAGGTTAAGGTAAACTGATTTTTTTTTTACAATTTTGTAGTGATCACAGCGCATCCTGATTTTGCACTCTGCAAGATGGACACAGGGTGATTGCATCATAAATGGTGATTGGCAGAGGTAGTTGTTGAACCAGGGTTATCATAAAAGATATTGGTCTCAGGACAACAACCAATTGGCAAAATCAGGATGTGCAGTACACTACTCTGGGTACTATAGCAACATCTGCCGAGGGACATTTAGATGAACCACCAAAAGCACATCGGTCGGTTCTCAAATTAAAGCAGCAATATTTGATTGTTTTTCATTCCACAAGTTGGTTTTTAATCGATGTGTATGTACATGTAACAATATGAGTTGCTTAGTGCTTTTGTGCCATAATTTTGAACAAGAATCTGTTCAGTTTGTTATTGTTCTTTTCACGTATTTTGCAACTGATTTAACCCATGTGATCCAGACTACCTTGTGTGCACTTTAACTTAACCAATCAGAATTATTGAGGATGCTATTGTTTTTATCTGTCAAACTGAAAATGCTTAGAGTTGGTCCGGTTCTATTCCTCACTGATCTATTCCTCAGTGATTTCTGCACTCTTTAATATCTCAGATTTCAACATGTTGCACACAGTTTGGTTACAGCCTTGTTAAAATATTTTTACACCATTTACATTATTTTTAAAAGAAAATAAATTGTTGGGGGATATGTCATTTTTTAAGCAAGATAGGACAGCAGGAGACAGGAGACAGGGAGACAGGTAGAGGCAGACCGAGAGGAAGGGCAGAGAAAGTGGCTAAGCCAGGGCTCGAAACGCCATCCCCAGGGAAAATGTCATCCAGAGTCGAGAGCTTAGACCACTACACAAAATCTGGCACACCATTTACGTACTTTTTAGGACTTCAAAATTGAATGCCTCAGTCAGAATGTGAATGTCTTTTTTCCTTTTTAACTTAATATGTTGTTTCAAGTGTAATTGATGTCCATGTAAAATATGAACAATGGTTATTACATGGCCGGGTATATATGGGCTTATATGCAGCCGAATTGCATCTCCACACTTTAAATGCCACTATGCTTTGACAGAAGTACACACACCCAGTTCTTCCTTTGAACTTCCGAGAATAGTGACTAAGTCCTTGGGATTTAATTCTTTGGGGAGCTTTTTTTACTATCCCCACAGGGAGTGGTGGATCAAGGATTAAGGATTCTTTGCCCTTTTGAATGGATGAGTTATATTTTCATTACATTGTCTTTGCTCCTAAAAATATACTTTAGTTGTTCAAGACCCTCTGCTTTACATTATTAACATTATCACAATCTCCCTGATCCAGAAAAATTTGCCTTTTTTCTACCGCCTTACAGTAAATTGTATGTAATTACCCATCAGCCCGTTTCCAGTTAACACGTTGGAGGCAACTTGATATGTTGTCTTTCGACCGCTCGGCTGTGGGTTTATTGAGATTATGGCAACCTTATTGCACTTGTTAAGAGATTCTGTTGTGAAAGCGACTTAAGCTCTGCATTTATTTCAAATTTGGATATAGGGATTGCAGCGGTTAAATGGAATTTAGATTGCGCCAACATCTGCAGCATTCATTATCAGTGGTAATCTGCAAACATTGCCTTTAATGGCCTAATTTGGGTTGACAGCTGTGTTAAAATTGGTTTGGAACAATAGCTTTGTATGATAAAATTCCAATGTGATTAATGGTTTGGACATGTGTTCTTGTTGTATGTACCTGCTGGGTGTCGTTGAAATTAACACTGTTGACCACTATTTTCTAATATCCCTTTAAATTGAGACATAAAAACGTGCAATAATTCCCACAGAGTGCATTATAACAAATAGGCCTGCTTTGATTTTCTGAAGTCCTGAATGTATGGATAATGTCTTTAAATAAATGTTTTTTCAAATTTGTAATAGTTATATTAACAGAATACACAAGGCAAATCACACAAGGACATAACTTTACCGGTCAAAATGTTTATAACTTCTAGGATTTACGTGTTTGATAGAAATTGATACCTTCATTCACCAAGGTGGCATTACATTGATTGAAAATGCTGTTCAAATCAGGATTAATTTAGATTGAAAATGCTGTTCAAATCAGGATTAATTTTGGCTGCACTAAAGGTTTCATCATTAGGACACTGAATAAATGTAACTCACCTTGGTGAGTTTAATCAAAACAAGAAAATCCCTGGGAGTTCTAAAACTTTTAACTGGTAGTGTATTTACTTGCAAGCTGTTGACAATGCTAGAAAAACTTAAATAAGTTGACAGTACCAATACTAACAACATTCAGTATTTATATATATAAACAGTGCATGTGTGTCTGTGCATAAAGGTTACTGAGTGTATGGGGTTCTGGAGAGTCTGTGTTTGTGGTCAGTGTTGGTTAATTGTTTAGCTGTCAGTCCAGCAAGCTTTTTAGTATTACATCCTATGGTTTGGTGAAGTCCACATCTGACCAGCAGTAAGCAAATGATCAGCCATGATTCTCTTGATGTCAGAGATGGTGGAGAAGGACTCAGGGTGGCACAGTAAACATTTAGGTGAATTTCAGAGGGGGAATCAATGGGACATGTGGCTTGAACGAAGCACTTTAAGTTTCACTTTAAATTACAAAATATACATGAAATCAAATTAACACATTTAGGAGAAATAGGAGTAAAGCAGAGGGCTGACTACACAGTTCTGGGCAGTACCCGTGTAAGGAATGGGGCTATCAACATTGACAGGGTTTGCCCATCAGAAAGTTTGGTAGACAAATGCACAGGATGGTGTCCAGACCCAGTGCTATAAACGTTGTGCTCTATTCTGTATACTTGCTTATGAACTATGTTATCAGACAGTCATTTTTTATGTTGTTTTTCATCAATTTGTTGAATATTCAAATATGTAAATATAAAGCCTGCTTAAAAAGAAACGTCTTATCCAAAGAATGATCTAGAACTACCAATATTTACCATCTACCATAGCTTAGGACATCTTTATAACAAAAACTGACCTAGGATCCGTTAGGTGACCTCAATGACCTATCTTCACAACATTCATGTTCCCGGGTGCCGGTGTGGAGCCTGGTGCATGGCGGTCTGCTGGAGGTGAGTATCCCAGTTTGCGCTGCAACTTCTCAAGCCGAGGGAGCGATGGGATAGAAAATGGGGGATAGGGAGAGGAAATTTAAAGAGAGGTGGCGAATTTCTGGATTCTTTTTTGCTCTCGATTGTCATATCAATAATAATAAAACACATTGTTAGGTGTCTGATGTGGGTGTTACGGAGAGAGTAACCCCGTTGCCTTTCAAATGTCTGATTCGAGCGCAAACGTGTTGTAGCAGTGACCGAGGCCTTGTGTCTCAGCGCTGCGCCCCCGGAGCCGCCTTATTTAGCCAGCTGGTTATCTAGTTAGTCACTTTCACTTATAGGCAAACACTTTAAAAGTACATAGTCAGTGTTATCGCGTTATGTATTTAACGAATGCCTTGCTGTTAGTCTGTGTTTTAGTTGTAAAAACATTTGAGAAGAGAATAACCCTATTTAAGATATGCATTTAGCCATAGCATAGGGATAACATCGGCTACAGCCAGTTAGCTAACTTTGCTGTTCATTTTAATGGCGTTGTTAGCACGTTTGCTAGGTAACTATTTAGCTAGCTGTTAGAGTCATTCGAACCTTTTTGTAAATACATTTCTTAGGAATTCACATATCTTAGCTACTGATGAAGGCATGATGTTACAAATACAAGAATGGGTATTAAAAACAAGTCCCTCTGATATGCAGTTACAACCGGTTGAAAATGCACAAAATGATGGGATAAACTGCAGGCTAAATATGAATTTGAGCATATGCAGATAGGACATTTGACAGTAAAATAAGTACCAAAGTCATGGAGTCGTCTTGTTCCAAACAAGTTAATTTGATTGTTTAGTATGTAACATGTGCTCTGTATTCAGCTATACCAGTGAATAACAATTAGTAGAGAATGACAACTACAAAACCAGGGTGCTGTAGTTGATTCCTAGATAACAATTATGAAAGATGTGTGAAAATGTATGCAGCCATTACTGCAAGTCACCCCGGAAAAAGCATCTGCTATACGTCTTAGCTACATGCATTTGGTTCTAAGTCTGTGTTCCTTTGAGTGTCTACCAGTCAACTCAAAAGCTATATTGAGCAGTGCAAGCCCTGACCTTTCAGACATCTTCATGTGCGACACAAACATACTGATATAATAAATGCCATATTTACATATAAAAAATCTATGCCAGCAACATCCGGAAACCCCCTCACTTGCTTTATGCTTAGGGGCAATAGGTAGAATAGTCTTTTCCAGAGGCCCATGAACCTAAAGATTGCTGGGTTACATTCATGGGCAGACAAGGTAAAAATAAATCTGTGTTCTATCATTTAACAAGGCAGTTAACCCTTTTTGCCAATAAGGCAGACCCCACTGCATCTCTCAGTTATGGATCTTCATCATTTAGTGTAATATCGGATCAGCCAGCCAATGAAGATTACCTAGGCATGCTAAAGAGTGAAATGTTATGACCAACGTACATAGAGACTATGAATAATGTACTGCATTAGTGCACAGGATTGTAGAGCTGATGACATCTGTCTGTCTTAACAGAAGGTGCATCACTAGCTTTGCGTGGATCTCCCTAAATCTCATTGGCAGATAGACCATCTGTAGCTGACCAATGGAGAGTCTGGGACTGCAGGCTGTGTCCCTCAGTGATGGCTCTACTGCCTACATCGAACAAGCAATCAAAGGTGAAGACCCACACATAACAGCACACACTACTCAAAGCTTTCATTCATGTCCATCGTTATATTATTTTTTGGCCGCCACAGGTATAATCAATTGTTTTTTCTCACCCCCAGATGGCAACCTAGTGGAAGGCGATACTATTCAGTTGGAGGATGGTACTACAGCCTACATACAGCAGGTCACTGTACAGCAGAAAGGTCTGTCGTCACCCTGGTACAACATATCTTCTGGAGGGTTTGGGAATAACTGTGTGTTTCCGGCAAGCCTAGGTGTCTCCCTGATGCAGGTTTTTCTTTCCACACAGAGCCCCTTCCTTTTGAAGATGGGCAGGCAGTGCAGCTAGAGGATGGGACCACCGCATACATCCATCACACACTCAAAGGTACACGTACATCCATCACACACTCAAAGGTACATGTACATCCATCACACACTCAAAGGTACACGTACATCCATCACACACTCAAAGGTACACGTACATCCATCACACACTCAAAGGTACACGTACATCCATCACACACTCAAAGGTACACGTACATCCATCACACACTCAAAGGTACACGTACATCCATCACACACTCAAAGGTACACGTACATCCATCACACATTCAAAGGTACACGTACATCCATCACACACTCAAAGGTACACGTACATCCATCACACACTCAAAGGTATACATAAATTGTTAGGTAAAGATGATTTATTGTCAAATGGCATATTATAATGTTTTATAACAATTAGATTTTAGTATGCATAAGTCACCTTGAAATAAACACTTGGGTATTGCATACTGTTTATATACTACATATTGTATGTTCAGTCATAATATTACTGTTTACATACTGCATATATACTGAGTCATCCTGAATTTCATCCTATCGTCATCTGCACTAATATCTGGACCATTGCTACTTTTTTGCACTGTCATATGTTGATAAACAGTTAATCAAATCAAGTTTATTTGTAGAGCTGCAACACACAACTCCTCACCACAGCCTCATACTGTAGCCAGCGGCTTGAAACTCCCATCTCCATTGTAATTCTATTGTGATGCATGAGGGAAACACCAACACTCAGCTCAACTATTTTAAACAGATGTTCAATTACCTGTAGATATTATTTGCATTCAATTAAAACTAGTAGAACAAATTATTATATATAATATGTTATATAATACACTCCCCTAATGGATTATTAGGAACACCCGTTCAATTTCTCCTTAATGCAATGATCTACTCAACCAATCACATGGCAGTTGCTTCAATGCATTTAGGGGTGTGGTCCTGGTCAAGACAATCTCCTGAACTCCAAACTGAATGTCAGAATGAGAAAGAAATGTGATTTAAGCAATTTTGAGCGTGGCTTGGTTGTTGGTGCCAGACGGGCTGGTCTGAGAATGAGAACATGGATCCATTATGCCTTGTTTCCACTGTGCTGGTGGTGGTGGTGTAATAGTTTTAGGGGTATTTTCTTGGCACTATTTAGGCCCCTTAGTGCCAATTGGGCATCGTTTAAATGCCAGAGCCTACCTGAGCATTGTTTCTGACCCTGTCCATCCCTTTATGGCCACCATGTACCCATCCTCTGATGGCTACTTCCAGCAGGATAATGCACCATGTCACAAAGCTCGAATCATTTCAAATTGCTTTCTTGAACATGACAATGAGTTCACTGTACTAAAAAGGCCCCCACAGTCACCAGATCTCAACCCAATAGAGCATCGTTGGGATGTGGTGGAACGGGAGCTTCGTGCCCTGGATATGCATCCCACAAATCTCCATCAACTGCAAGATGCTATCCTATCAATATGGGCCAACATTTCTAAAGAATGCTTTCAGCACCTTGTTGAATCAATGCCACGTAGAATTTAGGAAGTTCTGAAGGCGAAAGGGGGTCAAACACAGTATTGGTATGGTGTTCCTAATAATCCTTTAGGTGAGTGTATATTGAAGTAAATTGACAAAAGTGTCAAAAAATTTACATGTCATTGCGATTACCAACGGTTAACAAAACATATAATAAAATCTAAAGAGAGACGATAAAATACATTTTCAGTTTCAAGACAGGATATCTAGCTGATCCTGTAACTAGCTAGCCAACTGTATCTGTTTAACCGAACATTAAAATGGTACTACATCACACCATAGACCTGGACAACTAAACCGTCAACATGGTGCTACTTTGCTTTCTAGTAAGGCAGTTATTGTTGCTTGACTGACTATGAAGTTCAAGTTCAAATAGGAGGGCAAAGAACGTGACGATGTGAGGAGGAGGCTTGTTACTGTCAGAATCAGAGCCTCTCGCTTCCAACAAAGACTGATACAAGTTACATTAAATACATTGCTGCTTAAAATGTAATCATGTCTGACATTACTGTACTGTTTATATTTTTATATCTACTTGGATTTCTTGCCAGCTATAACTGATAAGCACTGTGTAGCATGGGCAGAACCCTCTTTTAAAAATGGGACTGTACTTTGCTGTGGTGTATTTGGAAAGGAAATATTTTCCATAAGTAATCTTAGATTTTTTTGTACATTACAATTAATGTGTTGTATGTAAACTATACAAAACAAAATCTTTTTTTTACAGGAAACAGATTTTAAATGTATATATTTTTGGCTTATAGCCAATATAAAAGTGGGCGTGACATTGGACGGGTTCTCGCAGACCGTCACACATACTACAACAGCAAAATAGAATTCCTGAAATTCAGTGGTAGCTTTTGGTTTTGGTGTGCCACCTCAAGATTTTCAGTGGGCCCATCTGGCCACCCCCATGAAACATTTCCGGGGGCACCCCTGGTGACAATATGCAGATTTTTAACACGTGTTTATTGGAATACCGGATGAAAATAAATATCCATGGTAAATTACACACACAGTCGTTGTAAACTGCATAATAGAAAAACTCAAATTTCATAGTGAGAGGATCCAAGACTAATATTCAATTTTCCTACCACTGAACATGTTGTGAACAGGCATTCGCACAGCTGGCAGGAAACAATTATGTTTGCACGCTGATATTCACTAGGTTTGTAGGCTAATAATGCAAACATTTCCAGCTGTTATAATGTATGCTTCCATTTTGCTGTCACCCAGACCGCATGCATTCCTGTTTATGCGCATGACCTCTTTCCTTTAATTTTAGATCGGCAAGGCGCAAACGAATGACAGACGGAATAAAAATAAATAACGGATACTAGTTGTTTTAAAATGGAAAAGGGAACATAATATTGTAAATAGAACAAATTGTCTCATTTTAATAACTAATTACTTGAATTGAGAATTTAACCTGTTACCACAAAAAAGAAAGTTGTCTTTGACTACTCCACAACACTGCTTCCAAACATGAGAAATTTCTTCCGAGCCATCATGCCATATATTTTATTACATGACTACTTTGGTACAAACATATACCCGCCAGAGTGGCAGATGGAAGTCTGAGATTTACTTGCCAACCTGAAAAATCTACTCACATTTGGCACCTGGCAGGTGTTAATTTCGGACCCTGTTTGCAATGACAACAAAGTTGCATCTAATCTTATTGCGTCTAACTTTTTTCATAGATTTTGTAGACATATATAAATAAAATTGCAAAAAAGTATTCTAGAGTTTTTTTATTTACCTCCTTAAATTGCAATGCCATATCTAGATTGATGAATTACTGTTACTATCAGTGTTGGCTTCATTATATTTCAAGATATTATTATATATTACAAGAAATTCACAGATCAAATGACAATATGGAAACAACCTAAAGGCATCAGACATGAAAAAACCATTAGCAATGTAATAACAGCACGGCAACCATAGGCAGTCACTTTGTATTTTATTGGCCTATTACACAAAGACAGCTTGTTACTTGTTACTTATCTGAGGGGTATTCGAACATGACCATCTGACCTTTGACCTCTGATTCCTGCAGACGGGTATGACCCCAGTGCAGTGGAGGCAGTGCAGCTGGAGGATGGTAGCACCGCGTACATCCACCACCCCTCCTGCATGCAGGATAATGACACCATCCTGACCCTGCATCCAAGGGGCGCTCTGGGGCCGCTGACCGGAGCTGTGGACACAGACACCATCGCCACCCTAGAGAACTACGCCAAGGTGTCCTTCTGTTTCCGTGCTCCATCAGATCACCGCTACTTTTAGCGCATCTTTCTCAGTTTTTCTTTCAAGCGCTCTCTGTCTCCCCCTCTTTGTCTAGGTATGGTAAGGTTGTAACTGTCCATCTCGTCCTAGATGACTGGGTCAGAGGTAGAGGTGGATGAGAACACAAGCTGCACCAATCAGGACATAGAGCCTGACAGGTCATGGGCGTCACCTAAGGGTCAGCAGACAGCTGAGAAGACGTTCCGCTGTGACCATGAGGGTTGTGGACGCCTCTACACCACAGCACACCACCTCAAGGTATCGCACACACTTGTTATAATGTTATATTAACGTTTTCCCTGTCTCGATGACGTGAATGTTATAACATTGCCCGTCTCTATGAAATATATATGTTCTTAGTGTTGGCCATTTCTCGATGACATGTGAATGTTATAATAACATTGTTCCTGCCTTGGTAGGTGCACGAGCGTGCTCACACAGGTGTGCGGCCGTACAGGTGTGATGTGCTGACATGTGGAAAAGCGTTTGCCACAGGCTATGGGCTAAAGAGCCACCTGCGAACACACACTGGAGAGAAACCATACAAGTGTCCTGAAGACATGTGCTACAAGGCCTTCAAAACCTCTGGAGACCTGCAGAAACATGTCCGTACACACACAGGTAGGACGAGACGGGCGGTTAGGACGAGACGGGCGGTTAGGACGAGACGGGCGGTTAGGACGAGACGGGCGGTTAGGACGAGACGGGCGGTTAGGACGAGACGGGCGGTTAGGACGAGACGGGCGGTTA
>JACXGM010029492.1:0-13643 GCA_016801145.1 Umbra pygmaea
GTACTCTATAAATATTACTCATATATAGAACACCATCTGTACTCTATAAATATTACTCATATATAAAACACCATCTGTACTCTATAAATACTACTCACATATAGAACACCATCTGTACTCTATACATGTTACTCATATATAGAACACCATCTGTACTCTATAAATATTACTCATATATAGAACACCATCTGTACTCTATCACTACTACTCACATATAGAACACATCTAGGATCTGTGTGCCTCAGGGTTGTACCTTATATCCAGATGACTTGATGTGGACTCCTCGTTTGGTCAGTGTGGACTTCATACGGATGAAGAAGGAGCGCTCCAGAGTATTGTCTGGGGGCAGCAGACTGGGGCTGGTGGACTCCACTGTGGATGGAGACAAACACACACAAGTTAAATACATGATATTACCTAGACAATACATCTGTGTTCTTTCCTATAGCCCAGGGGACGGCAGCAATATTAAAACTGCAGCCAGTAAGTGAGTCTAGTAGTAATAACTATCATCTCCCAGGTAATAGTCTAATAGAAGAAGTACACCTCAATAAAAACAACACATTGCCAATAAACGTTGTTCTGTAATAGCATACAACCTCTGCTTGGTCAAACACAGTAATTGGTGAAAACATTTTATTGGAGGTTCAGCGGCAGTTAAAAAGTCAACTGCAAGTCTCTCTTCACCGAGTCTAAGTGTTTCCTTAATATTGATTCAATTTATACAACAATGCATAACATTGTGAATTAATTAGTGCTCATCTAATTTGAAATCCAAACAACAAAGTTTAAGATCTCAAGTCAAACATAAAGCTATTTTCATCATCTCCTTCATGACAATGCTTTACAACAGCAACTGAAAGGAAGTGAGTAAAACACAGTGAGAGACAGGTGAATCTGTCCCTTTGTCACGCTGGCTTCCTGCACTCTAATCCAAGGCCGGTAGCCTCATCCAACAGGCAGGGACATCTAGCCCTATACAGACCGGCCTCTCCCTGGCTTCTGATGTGTGTGTCCCTGACTGTCTCTGTCCCCAGAACTGACTGGGACATTCGATAATGACAGGCAGAAAGACAGGTTACAGTAGGAGATTAGATTGAAATGGGGTTTCTAAAACAGCACACCTGGAAAATAGGGTTTTCTGCTACTCTGCGTAGAAATCGGATGTTGTGACTCTGGAAGGCTCTGGAACTGAAACGACGTGATCGGTATGAACCAGTACTGGAGCGTGGAGACATGAACTGAGGGCTGGTGTGGAGTTGGTGGGGGAGGAGCCACAGGGGAGTGGGGATGGAAGGAGGAGCCAGAGTGGAGAGGATGAGGTGATGAAGCTGGGGGGAGTCGGTGGAAGAGATGGGTGCGTGGGGGTCGTTGCTGCCATTCTCTTTCACAAGGCTTCTTTTTCTCTCCTCTTTTCTGAGGACATGAATTAAATGTCATTTAAAATCTAACCAGTCCTTTATCACTCTTGGGAGAAGCCAGAGCCATGTTATATTTAGTCATTTCATTTCTTCTGATTAAATATGAATTACTATGAATTTTTTCTCATCATCTAACACAGCAGAATACGCCAACAGCTTTTTAATACACTACATAAGCAGCGGCAGCCACAAACTTCACCAGTAGCTCTAAGAGTTTAATTCGCCTCTCTAATCCAATCACATCAACCTTATTTCTCTTATCACAGATTCCCATTTTGAATTAAATGAGCTCATTATTTTTAATCAAAGGCAAAGAGATCAAAACGTACACTTAAATGCTTTAGATCAGAGCTGCCAGTCAGCCGTAGACTTCTATTTGACTAAAACACAAGATCAGAGCCTCTTGGAACTGAGCATTTCTATTAGAGGAGGCCCAGTGACCATCCTTAAAGACACACAGCTCTTTCTACACCCTGGAGACTTCTAACTAAGGCAGCATCGGGGTCATTTGTGAGGCGTTGTGGGGTGGCGGCTTGTTTCATTGCCAGCGGGATTCTGGTAGTTTGCCGGTTATGATGTGAATGTAAAACATAGACTGGGAAACTGGACGGGTCAGACACGTCACGCGCTGTCGCAAGCTTTTCTTCATCAAACTAATGGTAATGTGAGCCCGGTTGGAGCACTACTGTAATTATTCGAGGGTGGTGGGTCACTGAGGGATCATTTGTGTTCCTCGATAGAGAACGATGACTGAAGCCCAAATGGAGACCTAGTCACTTTATCGTGCCCTACTTTTGAAAAGGGCCCATTTGGTGATATTCTGAGGGAAACGCCAAATAAATGAATGGTTAAAAATTATATACTATACTGTAGGAATATCATGTACGGTTAGAATACTTGAAAGTACAGCGTGTAAAACACAGCAACTACAACACAAGCTTATTATAAGGACCGTTTTGAAAACTGCTGTATTTTCACGGTGGCAGTAAAACAGGGCCCAGACTGTGAGAAGTAAAGTCAACCAAATGTAAAAAAGAACCGCAACCATAAAAGCTACTGTCAAACATCAAGGGCCAGAACACATTGCAGTCAAATGTGAACCTATGAATGCTAAAAAGCTAAAATATCTGGATCTCAAATAAAAATGACACCTTTTAAATACAAATTCTTCAAGACGGAAAATAAATAATAATTTGTGAGCGTTATTTATGGTTTGGCTGGGTTTTGCTGGTTTGGGTTCATTTCCCTGATGAAACATCTCAGAATGGAACTGTGCTGTGGTGGTTAAGGGTTGACCACCATCAATTACCCATTGGCTGTTCTTTAGCCCCCACTGCCCCTCTCCTCTCCCTGAGACAGCATCAACATCACCCCCACACACTCCATATGCCGGGGAGCGCTCAGAGCAAGAAGCGCCTGCAAAGCAAAGACAATGCTTCAAGCTACTGTACGCGCTTTCCCCTCATAACACAAGTGACTTAGCGACACTCGCTACTCTGTTAATATCCCTCAGTTTACATTCATATAAATATTAGTAGCAATTCAACGTGTGGAACATTTAAGGCACAGATAAATTAAGATTAAATGCATGGCCCATGGCTCAGTCTGTGTGGCCATCCTCCATCTCCAGTCACGGGGAGGTCCTTGTACGGTCCAGCTCTGATGAATGAACACCTCTCTCTGTGTATTAGTAATGATATATAATACACCAGGCCCAGTTCTAATTGGAAAGCACTGCTGGCTGGATCCACATTGAGAGGTGGAGTGTGATTTTTCAATAAAGCTTGCCCGTGTGTGTGGGAGAGAAAGTGTGTCCGCGTGCACGTTTGTGCGAGAGGCAACATGTCAATGTGTGCGTCAGTGTTTGTCTGCATGTGTGGGTAGAGATGTGAAACATACAGAGTGACTTGTGTTGCATTGGCAGCTTTAATAATTAGATGGTGACAGGGAAAATGCCGTCAGGCACCTTGTCCTCCTCTGTCACTTGAGCCTGTCTGCTCTCATCTCCTCCCAGGCTTTTTGGAACACATCCAGGGATGGAGATGGATTAAAAACATACAGCCGTACCGTACATTTCAGCCCAAGTGACATTCAAAAGAAAGAATAATTAAATCATTTCAAAATGTTCCTGGATGGCAAATTCAACAACAAATCAACTAAAAGCTTCCCAGACTGGTGTAAACATATTGTAGGAAGGGTGGACAAGTGCACTGTGTTTATTTGCTTTTTTAAATCATTGTCAATACCATGCTTAAATATTCACAAATAACCATTAGAACATCCTCGATTTCTACTGAAATGCTGGAAATGTAATGTGCTTATAACCCCGACATTATGTCCCTGCCTTGTCTATTCTTTGTATGTTTTCAGAAATGCCAAGCCTTTCTGCTTCCCATCATTGCTAACTTAACCAGGAAGTATTGCTGAGGAACATACTTCAGCTTGCAGGTCCCTAACCAGCCACAAGGAGTCACTACAGTGCAGTTTGGCATGGAAACGCTGTCTAACCATTCCTTCTCCAGATATGCTTCTGAGATTCCCCAAGCACAGGTAGTATATGAACCCAGGTCGTAAAGGTGTGGTGTCTTAGGCCGTTACATCATTGTTACACCGTTGAATAACCCCACCTCTCTCCACAAAACCTTTCAAATGCCCCTCTCAGATTTTAATACAATGGAATATCTGTTTCCATGACAACAAATGTTGCTCTCTATCACTATGGGTGGAAGGCCACTTTGTTAATTCCACAATAAATCTGTAAAGATACATTTGGATAAATATAAGCACAGTACATAAAAAACGAATGTTGTTGTAAGATATCCTGTATTGTTGTTGGTATTGTGTTCATCAAAAATATTAAAAACCAGACTGTAACTGTAATATAGTTCCAGAAATTAATGATTCTGTTTTTTAACAGAGAATACAATCTGTTTCTAAAAAAACAAAGTCAGTTCCACAGATATATGCAGTATACATCATTTCAGATTTACAGATATAGAGTGAAGTGTATTACATTGTAAACACAAAATAAAAACTATGCAAAAATTATTGGTGTACAGAGGGCTATCTGAAAAAAAGTAGTTTGTTTATTTATGTCATTTTTGGTGCACTGTGTAGAATTTAATAAGAAAATAAAACTACTGCCAAAAGCTGTAAATAATTTATTTCACTATATTTAAAAGAACCTGAAAAAGAAACAGAACAAATACTGTTGTTTGCCATTTGTACAAAAATTGCATAGACATAACAAGTCATACTTTCACAGTGTTTGTCAATCGGAAAGGGCTGTTTTCAATAAAATAGTCATTTTAGGTGTTCTTTTTCATGTAACAAAGCATTGCATATTATAGGAAATCATCCCATACAGTATACATCATTTCTTGTATTTTTTAAATATTAAGAATGACCATTTCTACAGAGTAGAAAGAAAGTAGTTCTTTTGTTAACTCTCAAATATTACATATAGCACCTTTAAACATCTTCAAAAACCCCTCTCAATATGACACCAACATGATAAAACAAGTGTAAAAATGAGCTTGTATAACAATTTATCCATGAATAAATTCTTACTGGCCTTAATTTTAGTAATTTTTGTAATAACTGGCCTCCTATTATTTTTTCTTTATATATCTGTAAAAAGTCTAGCGAATTCAAGAATTGGTTAGATAACAAAACTACACTTCTGTTGTTGCTAGAAACTTTCTAAAAAGCTCTTCTCTGTTTGAGAGCTAATGTACCTATCAAAGCTGGAACCCACCTGAGTCAGCAGTCATCATGTCAGGGTGCAGCCAGCAGATGCTCTAGATGAATTCAACATGTTTCATGCGTTTACAGCCAAATGGAAAGATTAAACGTTAACGCAATAACGATAAACACAGCCGATCAATTAGGAGGTGCAAATAAAGCTGAAAGGCTCCGAAGAGTGAAGTGATAATTAAATCCAGAGTTGTAAACACTCTTTAAAAGTGCTCTAATTGATGAGGTTTTCTCTCAAATTGACATAGATCCCTTCACATGCATTTATTATTCTAATCAGGGAGCTATGGTTGATGCCATATAGTCCATCAACGAGAATTAAAAAAGATCAGGGGTCTTGTTGTTAACTAACTATGATTTTTTACTAGAGTCTACTAAAATGCAAAATGGCTAAGCTACAAACTTGCCAAAATAATATACAAACGGCTTCAGGATAAGTAGTATCTTTTTATCACAGTTTCCAGAAAACACAGCTCACATATACTGGCTGGTGAACGTGTGTGACAAGACATTTTCTATGATAGACACCTTTAACATTTTGATATGGCTTCTCTTAAACCCGAAGATGACCAAGTTTGGTGTAGTGGTTTAAGCTCCCCAAAAATTGGGCCCAAAGTGACAACATTTTGTGTGGCCACATTTTTTTCCAGCACTGCCTTAACCCTCTCGGGCATGGAGTTCACCAGAGCTTCACAGGTTGCCATTGGAGTCCTCTTCAACTCCTCCATGACGACATCACAGAGCTGGTGGATGTTAGAGAACTTGCGCTCTTCCACTTTCCGTTTGAGGATGCCCCACAGATGCTCAATAGGGTTTAGGTCTGGAGACATGGTTGGCTATTCAATCACCTTTACCCTCAGCTTCTTTAGCAAGGCAGTGGTCATTTTGAAGGTGTGTTTGGGGTCGTTATCATGTTGGAATACTGCTCTGCGGCCCAGTCTCCGAAGGGAGGGGATCATCCTATGCTTCAGTATGTCACAGTACATGTTGACATTCATGGATCCGTCCATGAACTGCAGCTCCCAGTCCCGGCAGCACTCATGCAGGCCCAGACCATGACACTCCCACCACCATGCTTGACTGTAGGCAAGACACAGTTGTCTTTGTACTCCTCACCTGGTTTACCCCCCCACCCCTTCAACCTCTGCAGCAATGCTGGAAGCACTCATATATCTATTTCCCAAAGAGATCCTCTGGATATGACGCTGAGCACGGGCACTCAACTTCTTTGGTTGACCATGACGGGGCCTGTTCTGAGTGGAACCTGTCCTGTTAAACCGCTTTATGGTCTTGGTCACCGTGCTGCAGCTCAGTTTCAGGTTCTTGGATTCTCAGAGAGGTCTTTGCCATGAGATAACATGTTGAACTTCCAGTGACCAGTATGAGGGAGTGTGAGAGAATTAACAACAAATTTAACACACCTGCTCCCCATTTACACATGAGACCTTGTAACACTAATGAGTCACATGACACCGGTGAGGGAAAATTGATAGTAGGGCCCAATTTGGACATTTTCACTTAGGGGTGTACTCGTTTTTTTAGACCTTAATGGCTGTGTGTTGAGTTATTTTGAGGGGACAGTTAAAAGTAAGTTATAATCAAATATTTACAAAAATGTGAGGGGTGTACTCACTTTTGTGAGATTCTGCACCTGTCTCTGCGCCCAAACAGTTCTGTCATAAAAAACTAAAGAGTACAAAATATCACCACAAAAAACTGTAAAATATAATAAAATATGCCTTGTTAGATAAAAAAGGCATGATGAAACATTTTACTTATTATATTATTTCATTAAAGACAACCTGACTGTAAAGTACCAGTCACTATTCATCTGGGTTAGGGGAAGGATAAAATCCCATATATATCGAGCACAATAATTCAAAAGAGGTCTTTTCAACTTCTATTCAATGTCTTTTCAACGACAATGGCGTCTTTTTGACATCTTTTAAACATTGTGTGCTTACAGGGAATGCCATGTACTTAAATAGCTTCACATCTATTAGCAATGCCTCAAAATAAGCCTTGACATTTCAAGAGGTAAATAAATTAGTACAAATATTATTTGGACTTAAAAAAAATGAAATATATCCTACATTATCATGTTTTACACATACAGTGATAATTTAAAAATACAATTACAAATACAGCAAAGGTATTTAAAATGAATAATGGTATTGAGTGTCTTGGATTCATTACAGTGCCGACCTATTAAAGAAGATGTCAATGAAAGGTAGTCAATTAAGGAAGCGATACGATTTCCTAAAGTCATTACAAACAGTGTTTGTTTTTTAAATGGCTGGATTGGATTTTCAGTTTACTGAGCTGCCTGCCATTTGAATGAATTTAGCACGACACTGTCAGCCATCTCCAACGACCACTCTTCTGTCCTGTAACCGTCTATACATCCAGCTCCTGCCAGTGGTCAGATAACCCCACGGTCACCTGGACACCCCCAGTCTGCCACCCACTGGGGGAGCTCAGGCTGGGGGGGAGGGGCAATGCGCCAGGGCCCATCCATTATTAATATGCTAATGGCGTGATGCGGTGACACAGTGGGCCAGTTCTTATCAGCTGCAGGTCACCATGGTCCCGTGTCCACATTGAGATGGACTGGCTCCAAAACAGCACACTATCCCCTATATAGTGCACTACTCCTGCCCAGAGACCTGTGGTGTTTGGGATGCTTTCACCCAGTCACCCTAGAGAGAAGACAGTCAACACCAGATAAAAGGTCCTGTTTGTCGTCCTCCCGTGTCAGCGCTGCTTACGTGATTTGAAATGAAAGAGAAATGCTGAGGTCAGGTTCCGCTATGGGGGGAGTGCCAGATTGAAAGGCAGATATAGACGCTGCGGGTCTCACTGCTATCTGGGGTTCCCACATCCAAGCAGGCCATCCTGAGTGGGACGTCACAGCCCGGGGGTCGACTGTATCCCGTCACGGCTGTCTGTTAGGTTGTTGGCCCGCTGCTAATCACTGCCAGCCTGGTTTAACCAAACTGAAAGCTGAGCTCAACAGGGAAACATAGTGATGTCAGTTAGGATGCCAGGCTAGGCCTCGGGGAGGAGGAGGGAGATTGTGGATCTGACGCAGTAGGTGAGCGTGAAGGAACAGCACAGAACAGCAATAACACAAGAGCGAGACTCCAGTCACAACTAATAAAAGGAGGATGAGAAGATAAACACAGACAGGGCTGCCATGTTCCTTCCTGTGCAGGGCCTAGTAGCCTCAACTGACTGCTAGTTATTAACCATTGTGAAAAACGTGAAAAACTGGGTTACACATTTCCTGACAATTAAGTTTATCATTGTCGTGTTGCCAAGGATACATCTAAAATCATGCGCGATAGTGGACAGATATTCACTCATGAGTGACCCTGAATGAAAATAAATATGTGGACCTATAAGCCGCAGATCGTCCATCTACTAGTTTGATGATGCTAATGAAACAGCAGAAGGGATGTATTGAAAGAAAAATCACATTCATTTCAATCTAAAAATAGAAAAACAATATATAAGGACACATAATGATGAATGTGCTTTTAAAAAAAAAACACCATGTCAAATAAAAAGAGGCTCAACCAAATGAGCAAGAATACAAAGTCAGGAGCCAAACATGGAAACGCACTTTATGTATCGACAGCCTCTAATGTCATTCTAATTTGGGAGAAAGCCCTCAAAGCCAAGTTGATAGAATTTGCCATCTCATTTTATCCTTCCCCATGACTACCATGCCACAGCCCCTCCTCAGTCAAAGTCCTTTAATCAAGTTGCAGGAAAACGGGGCGAGCTTTGCACTGGGGGCTCCTAGGATGCAGATGGCTGCTTTACTCCAAAATGTTCAAGCTTGACTGACCCATTTCATCAGTTCTGTCAAAGCCTTGCACTGATACATGTTGACAACATTTAATCTTAAAAATTGAAAGAAATGAATTAATATGCAAATTCCATCAGCTTTGTAATAAAAATGTCCTTGAAAAAAAAACAGAGAACACCACCCCAGAGGAATAGTGTGTATTACCCGGGCCCTGTTGTTCTTTAAGTTAGTCTGAGGTACACAAGTCCACCAGGAAATCAGTGGGAATCTGCCTGGGAAATAATTATGATGGAAGAACAAAACAGTAGCAGGTTGAATAAACGGACCAACATGGGAAAAGCCCTGGTACTCTTTGTTATTCACTTTGAATTAATAGGATTAGTTTTCCTTTCAGATCCATATACACCTAAAAATCAACACCTCCATATCACCCTGCACTCTGTGCGTGTGTCAGCGAGAGAGAGGTGAGAGCGTGTATTGCACACATACAATTAACATTTTAGGCAAGTGCACAGAGGACACTGTGGGGAAAAAGAGACATTTTCTCATTCTTCGTGAGCGGCAACAGTCTACGGGGACAGAATCTTACAAGACAAAGATTACCCGTACAAAAGAAGCAGGTGGCTACAACCAGTTCTCAAGTGGAATTAGCTGAACTGTGGGACCTAATTATCTGTGGAAAACCAATGTACAGCCACGGAAAGAAACTTTACTATTTGAAGGACAAATGATTAATTAAAAAGAACACCTCACCTAAGTTGTGATCTGCGGACAAACGAAGCGGTGTTGGTGAAACCCTCAGTGGAATGCCAACCATTGAATAACACGTTAATAACATGCACAGGTTTCAGTCTGTATGGCCGATAACTAGCAAATGATGCCTGTGACAAAGTAGACAAAGAAAAGGTATTAACTATAAGGAGAGAAGGTCACAACGACCTTGTTAACCAAAATACAGACACCGTTACTGGGCTCTGCTCCCGACAGATCACTTTCCATTTTAACAACTGTCTCTGGGTCTGTACATTACCATGACATTAGATATCTTACTGCTTTGTACTTCACTACGCAGGTGAAGCTAGCCAGATCATAGAGTTTTTCACTAGTTAAATGGGATTTTTCTTCTCGCTCAACAGACAGATTGGTGTATTATTAATGTGTGTTTATGTTGGAAACTCAGTGCTTTACTGCAGCCCTTTGTTCCCATAGTTTTAATGGGCTTTTGAAGACTACACCGATTAAGGTTGAAGAAAAAGACAAGCCGGACGGGTAGATAGTGGGGCCTTATCCCAAATGTCTACCTATTCCTTACATAAACTAGGGGACCATAGGGCTCAGACCCTAAATAGTGCACTACATAGGGACAAGGGGGGCACTTGGGAGCCGGTGAGTGTTAAGTGCTTGCTGCTAGCAGACCAGGCCAGCCATGTTTAAGACACAGCACATCGTTTCAGCCTTATGGGAACAGGGGCTCACCATCACACAATGATTAATATTGACATCCAATGTAGATATTGTCAGTCACTCTGAAAGAAAATATTCTGATTCCATTAGATAAAGAGAAGCCTTGAAATCATTTCAATGCCATTAAAATAGGAACTGAATTTGTCAAACGTCTGATAAAAGAAATGCAAACAGCCTGTATTAAAGATACATTCAACATTTTTAGGCCACTAGGGTCTAAAACCTGTGTATATTGGCACTGTCTAGCTAAAAACATGTCCTGGGTTGATACTCTGGTTCTTACTCTGAGGTTTGTTCTTTCTCTATTTCTCTTCTGTGTCTAGATGTTTGGCCCGCCCTACAGCCTCATTGGAAGTCTGTGCAGCTCTGGTTTGATTGACAGTTCTGCCAACCGTACTTCCTCCACTTTAGCAAACCAAACGTCACACACTTTGGAGGAGATTCCCTCCCTGATGCTACGTAAGAAAATGGCTACCATGGAAAATAAAAAACTTGGTTCCACAACTCAAAAAAGTCTAATTTCAGGCAAAATGCGGTATGATAATGATTCTACTTAGATTGAGCCTATAATATAAACAACATAATACACATCCGGACTAAAACGACTGCCCTAAAAGAGTTTTGCAGTCACAAAAAGTATATTATTTCATCCCATTATGATGATCAATTGTCGTGACAGTTAAGTTGTGATACTACTGAACAGTAAATACTATGCATATTTTATGTTCCATAATCAATAATAGATTTGCATACTAAATGTATCTCCACTAAATGTACAGTAATTCTGAACTAAAGCTCTATCGTTTTAATGCTCACGACACAACATTTTCCTGGTAAGTACGGGTTGATGAAGTCGTCCTATTTAACATTCCACTGTGATGTTTTAAACCCATTGACATGTGCCATCTCTGTTTTAAGAGGGTCACTTATGATTTCCTTCCCTCTCTACTCCATCTCATCAGACACTCGCCCCGCTCTCTCTTTCTGTTTCTACCATTTCCGCCACATTCTCTCCCTCTTCCCAACCCCCTTTCCTCCTCTTCCTCATCCTCTTCTCCTAAGTCTTCCTCTTTCTCCCTGAAGCAGCTCGTAGTGCAGCCCTGGTAGATCAGAGCAGCTGTAACATAATGAAAGATGGGCCGTCCTTGTGGGGCATTGCTTGTGCACACACACCTCCGCCCAGGCATTCATCATTTGCCAGGTATTGTCAGGGAAAGTTTAATTGCATAAACAGTCTGTAACTGTCCTGTCATATTTCTTGTCAGCCTGGATTCTCTCTCTGGGCTCACTATCTCACAAAACTATAATTGAATTGCTACCGAATCACACCGGGGCTGGGGGGGGCTTATGAATAGAATGTGTTTCCTATCAGCCCGTTTGACAAATTGTGTCAGGAGGAAAAGCTGAAGCGATAATTTCCCAGTTTATTGGAAAAAGACCTGTTTGCTGCTCGGTCTTATCTACCACCAGCTCTTATAAGCACCTAGTTAAACAAAAATATATATGAAATTTAGGCACAACAAACAGGAATTCAGCTGGGAGTGAGAGCGGCATAAATAGCACACAACGATTCAAAAAATGCCATTATTTTCTCCTGTGAATGATCTTACAGAAGCATTTAAAAGGGGTACGAGTCAGATTGCAGTAGTTCCTTTCTATGAATAAATGCCTAAGTAAAACAGTGGCCCATCTTGCTTATAAGAGCTAAAAAGAATACATTTCTACCCAGTTAGACAAAGACATTCAGACATCCCAATATTTCATGTCTGATAAGCTAATACTCAGTAAGCAGTTGGCGACGAAGTCGGGCAATAGGACTGTTATTTGTTTGTGTTGTCTGTCAACATGGTTGGTATTTGATAGTCCGCCCTCTGCGTATATTCAATGGGACATGGTTTGTCATATCCACAAACTGAGAAAAAAAACTAAATTGCTTTTTTAAACAGTGCAAGACAGTTAGTGCAAAGGCTCTGTTCCATGTCTGTGCCTGTAGGGGGCATCTAAAACCCTGGTTACTGTCTTTTTGTGAAAAGAGAAGATGTTTTTTCCCACGATATTATGTCAAGTAGAAAATGTGCATTCAATTTAAAAGCCAATTGTATTAAATGAAGTACCTTTTAATATAGAACATATCAAAATTTCAATAAATAATTTTTAAGAATAATCAAAGGCTTGTTCAAGTGCCTGAGTTCAGCATTTTGAAATGGCCTTCTGGAAACCCTTTGTGATTTTTGATTGAATATGAATAACTTATTCACAACTTTAATTGAATTATTCTGATTAATTTCATATTTTAATTAGTGATAATACGTCTCTCATTGGTCAACTCTGGTACATTAACAAACTCCCTTTAAAATATTTAGAAACTATTAAATTACACTTTTTCTTTACTAAAAAAAGAAAAGTCAAAATGTCAATTCATGTGAATGCAGGTAGTTTGTTTTGTAAGCAGTTCGAGCATAACTTGTCAACACTATAAACAACACAGGGTATTGTGGTTTGTACTGATTCAATAAAATAAGCTTGTCTGACTTAGGGCTTTTATCTGGCACTACATCAGAAAAGGGTCTGAGAGTCTTGTTTAACCTGTTTCAAACAGAAGAATTAAACACCCGGTGAATCGCATGATTCTAAGACACTGCCCAGGTGAATGATGAGTCAGGAGTCAACTCTAGTTGTTTATCCAGGCTACTAATTAGAACAAGATGACGCTCATTTACCTCATTGTCAATTATAGCGAATAACAAATACATATATATTTATTTATTTTTCTCCCAATTGGTCATATTCAATTACTCCGGCAACTCCTCAGCAGGTGTGCGATGGTCGAGGGCGCTCAAAAGCTTCCATCAAGCACGTCGACGAGCCGTCCGATTGTTATCACACTGCTCGCTCAAGACGGAAGACTTCAGTCAGAAAATGTGTAGAAGGAATACACATTCACCAACTATTATTCTGGGGTTGAACTCACATACGCCCGATCTGCACACAAGCAAGGCCGTAACCAGGATTTAACAAATACCGAGGTCAAAAATACCAACCCCCCCAAAAAAAGACATTTTAAAAGACAATATATTTATTTTCAATAACAACGTTTGTGTTAATTCAACAATAGGTTATGTTTGGGCCATGCTTAATAAAAGGATAATATTCATCACTTCACAACACCTTAATTATCCATATAATAT
>JACXGM010029494.1:0-13594 GCA_016801145.1 Umbra pygmaea
GGGATGAGGAGGGTGGATGATTAGCGAGGGATACCCGGTTCGTCTACCAGTCACAACATATCGTGTGAACACATTACTGACAATTTGATAATTGAATTAATAGTCTATATTTTACTGATAACTTAAACTATGCTAAAATAAATGTTACTGGAATAATTTGAGGAATGTTTCATTTACATAGAACGTGTTGTCCTTCTTAACGCCGTAATGCACCTTCGCATGAAGTGAAAAATCGATTCCTGAGCAATCGATGCAAACTAATTCAGCACCTTCACTTGGGACAGCACCTTTGTAACGTCGAACTTAAGAGGCAGCGTGTTAAGATGCTTCCTAAGGGACACTTCGGGTAACACACTTAGGAACATAAACAACTTCGGTAAGATATATCTTTTTGAGTCTTCTTAGCAAGCTAAGAGTGAGCGTTATCGGGGAACCGGGCCCAGTCCCTTATTAGAAAGAGAAACCAAAAATCTGAAGTGTTTTGGCCCTCCAGGACCGGAGTTGCCTACCCCTGGTGTAAAGTGTTTTTTTCATAGAAATAGAATGGATAGAAAGGCCATTGAACTGCTTGACGTGGTCATTTGTTTAGTACACAACAGAATGGCGATTGTTGTTAGTTGTTGATAACATGCAAATCGGTAGGCCGCTAGATCTTTGCAATGGAAAAATGGCTGCCGCTCTGACCATTCTGCTACATTGATTTTAATTGGAATGTCCTTTCTATCCATTCCATTTCTATGTTGTTTTATCCCGTCCCGTGATGGACTTGACGTTTTACGTCATTGCGAATGACGTAATTACGGTTGAGCGTAAAAGAACCAAAAGATTTAGTGATTCGTTTTTTTAAACAAACTCTCCGAATGAATTGGTTTGCGGAAAAGAACCAAACTTCCCATCGCTAATGGTCATGCGGTTCCTCTCGTCAGTCCATGTGTTGTTCATGAGCGAAAAGATCTGCTCAATGGGAGCATTTGTGCCCGATAGACACCTGGTGAACTGACAAATGAGACCTACATTTTTCAAATGCACAAATATTTCCACCCAGCGCTTGTCCGCTGACTTGCCGTTGGCATTCCACTGAGCGACCATGCCTGTTGTGTACGCCATCACTGATGAGGTCTTGCCGAACAGCTGGTTATCGTCAATGTTGCATTGGTTTAATATTATTAGTCTTTCTACATGAGTACATTTAGTTAATGATCGGGCTATAATGAGACCACGTTGGATATGTAATCGTTGACAACCGGGACAATTTCATTGTGGTTGGTGTAAACCGGGACATTTTAGTATCCTGACAGGCTTTTGTCGGGACTCGAGACACGCAACTCAAAATTGGGACTTTCTGGTCACTCTAAGCTAGCCCCTAACTGAAAGCTAGCTCTTTGCTGATAACTAGCCCCTAACTGATAGCTATTCCTCCTACTGATAACCCTCCCTTACTGATAATTACCCCCCCCTGTGACAATTAGCCCACATCTAATAACTAGCCCCAGCTGATTAATAGCCCCCCAACTGATAACTAGTGCCCAAATTAAAAATGCCTACTAATGACTAGCCTCCCATTGTTGCTCAGCACAGGCCTGTGTTAAGCGTCCATCACTTGGACAGATTGGCTGGGCCATGCCTGCCTGCTTGCATAATTCCCTTACTCCCTCACTGTAATCCCCCAGGGGCTACTGTATTACACCACTCCAATCTCTTATTTTAGCATTAGCTGGCTGCAGGGAGACGAACGAGAGAACGAACTGACACTACAGCCAGTTTGGATCTGCTTTATAGGCTGGGTTGCTAGCGGGAAGGACACCCCCCCGGCAGATAACATTTTATCTGATTCGGCGAGAGTTCAGTGGGTGGCAAATGCAATCATCCCATCAGTGCCATTGGGAAGTAAGACAATCTCTTGAAAACATTTAAGGGACTTTCCCCTCTGATTGGGAGACAGAATCCAGTATATTTTATTATATTTCAGTAGTATCTATGCCAAATAGTCTGTTGCCCTTATACCCCGGTCAGAAGAAAGATTTGCACGTCAAAGGTACCATCCTTTTCTGCAGTGTCCCTGCAACAACTATCAAGCTTTGTATCTTACAAGTCAGTGAAGACTGAATACACCTTTTCCAGCCCCTGGAATCATACTGGACCGTGTTGCTGCCAAGTAACAGGTGGTGGTCTGACATTTCACTGATTAACTGAGATATGGAAGGTGTGACAGAATGAGGCAGGCTGTTACTGTATGAAATACAACAGGACATAAATAAACCAGCTTAAGTAGAGCACCAATGTAAAGGAAGCTAGAAGAAGTACACGAAGAGAAAATAAACGAGAAGCAAATATAATTAAATATTGCCATGAAAATCTATTAATTGTAGGATTATAATCTAAATTTGTCAACAGGATTACATCAGATTTTAAGATTTTAAACACCACCTTTATGTGTGTAAAAATCCAGTCCTTGCCAAAGGAATCATGAAAGTTAAAAAAACATTTGTGAACAATCATTGACTCACATGGGTTACTAGATGCTGTGCCACACTTCAATCTAAGTGAGTCCGCAAGACACAAACACAGAACACACGGTTCATGCCTTTAAATAAAGCATGGACAATGTCTATGGAACCAGCACTAACCAGGCATGGTAATCACATCCTGTTGCTTCTCGTTCAACCCTTTAAGGAATGTAACTAACACTCACAGCAAAATCACCAGTGTTAAATCAACTCTGAGAGTGTTAAAGTAACACTCTCAGTGTTCTGTATAAACACTGAGAGTGTTAATTTAACACTCTCGAGAGTGGATTTAACACAGGTGATTTTGCTGTGTTTGTCTGGATAATGCAATAGCTTTTTTGATGCTTTGTCTGTTTGAGAGAGAGACAAGTGAGTCACAGGCTAATAGTAAGCTAGCATCAAACACACAACCCCATTTGTCTATCAGGATCTGGAAACCCCCCCACTCAACCTCATATGAATAGCTACTGTAGTATTTGAAGGCCTTAAAGGTAAAGTTAGCAGGCTGCTATGGGTCCATGCTCTTAGTTACTAAAATTAGCCAATGAGCATTTGGATTTCATGGGCCTGCTGCCACTTGACACCAACATGGTTATTCTAACATGTGGGCTAGCTAGCTGCTTCCAGTGTGACTGCTCAGTTTGGCCAGGCTGAGTTCTGCGTCTATTTTGGTAGCTACACTTTCATGCTCAGAGTTTAGGGTCCTTTGCCCCACAGCATTTACCGCAAGGATGTTAGAGCTTGAGTAAGTTCAGGATTTGGTTATGTATTTATTCAAAATAATTTTTTTGTCCTGCTTGTTATTTTGTTATTCATAACAACAATGTTTTAGCAGATGCTGTGGATTTATCTCATGAACCAGTTTCTTCATTTTACCCTCACCACAAACATGGAATACACAATCACAAGGTAAATCGGCATTCTATTTTATGGTTATAATTGTTCAATGCATGGAAATGAAATGATTGAATTACAGTGTCTGGGTTATGTGTGTGGTGAATGTGGGCCTAATGTTGGCCTTCTATCTGTGCTGTTACTCTAACAAACATAGTATGTTATAGGTACAAAGATCTCTAAACATTTACCTATGAAACTATATCTATCAATTTAAAATGGCTCTTTGTTATAACGAGAGCCTAGACATTTTATGAAACTTGTCCATTTTAACATTTAAGTCAGTGTTTATTATTTTGCTGACAATAATGTTCAATTTCCAGTAACACTGTGCATGTTTACTGTATTGCGAATCATTTCTGTATGTTAGTGAATAGTTATTGTAAACTACTGCATAGTCTATATATATTACTGAACAGTTTGTGTATTTTACAGAATAGGTACTATGTACTACTGAATATTACCTTGGGGTGTGACAGTTTCTGTACTGTCTTTGGTACTGATAAACCAAACAGATGTAGGGAAATAACCCATCCATCTAGCTTGGATCACATTTTAAGCACCGGAAAATAGCTTACTGCTGGCCAAATTCTTTAGGAAAGTGGATGCGTTTGTTCATCGTATTTCAGGAATAAAAAGTACAGTTACTTAAAGAGTATATTGTTTCATGTTAAGCTAATTATTGAATATACATGTATGAATTTAGAAAGGTTGTCATAACTTTTGTGATTATTGTATACAAAAACATTTCCGGATAACTGTTATTGATATTAACGTGATCTTTTGATAAAATTTATTTGGACTCAAGTCTAATCTGCGCTTTTAAATCGAAGATTTTCTCTGGATGTTATATTGAACTCATATTTTACTCATCTTTATTCTCTTCAATCAATGTCCTCACTATGTTGGTATGTATAATTACCGCAGTCAACCATAACTACTTTTAAGGAGTGTCCCAGTTTGGTAGAAACAGTAAAGACTTCACCAATATGCCAACAGTTAAGATCCTAGGTCAGAATATCAAAGTGGATCAATGAGCTATTCTAGACATTCACTCAGAAAGCTAAAGTAAGATAAGCAGCTGCTGCAAAGTACACATTTAATTGATGTTGTGATTAATTAAAGACTTGATTTAGCAGCACCCCATTTAAACTCACTCTTGGACCAAGAGCATTCTCTGCTTTTACTCTAAGCTTGGCCATCCTTCTCATTATGAAAAAACACATAAGTACGCTATTGACAGGGAAGCAACATGTGTTCAACTAGATTAAGCAATGGGAATATTTTTGACAGATCAGATGGATGATGGATTAGAACACAATTTTGTGTGTAACATCAACCTGCCAGGTGGTCTGCAGATGAAAATTAGCCTAAGGCTATAATCTGACATATTTACGTTTGTGAAAATGTAATTAATATGTATTGTCCCTTTTAAAAAAAAAAAAAAAAAAAAAAAAAAAAAAATAATAATAATAATATTAATTACAAAACTGCAAATAGATCACAACTAAGGTCAAAAACAGTTTGTGTTTATAAAATAATTGTGTACGTTTAATATAGAGTAGGAGACAATCACAGTGCACACATTTTATTTCAAGAATAAACAATATTTAGATTACCTCTACCTAAGAAAAATGATATCTTGTTATATTTTTGTAAAAAGTAGTTTGTGAGACATGTTGATGTACACATGTCAATGCTGATTTCCAGGAATTGTGTAATAAACACAGTTCCATCAATAAGGCCTCTATACGCACCAGCAAGCAGGCAGTAAATAAAGGGGAGCAGAGGTCAGCTAGGACTTTAATTTCTCTGATATCACTATTGATGAGACATGTATTCTCATCCTGCTGACAGCCACAGTCAGTGTTTACAGCCACTTCTCCTGCTCTGAGTATCAGGCCAGCTCATATGTGCTGCATGCTCATCTAACAACAACATTACAGAATGGCCAGAGACACGTGGGAAAAGATGTTGTGAAATATGTGGAAGGCTTTCTTATTGGCTAAGGAATGTCAAGTTTGACCCCTGACCTGGATGTAGACCTGTTTTCCTTTTTAGCTGAACTGACTTAGAAATTGATTCTGTACACAGTCAGAGCTGAATTTCTATAGTGCAGTACACAATGTGTAGTACTATCAAGATAAATGCATCACTTTGAATACCATTAGGAATTCATTAATAAAAGAAAACAACATGTCATCAGTAAAACAATTGCTAGAAGAAAGCTCATAATGCTGACTCTATATACAATAGTGCAACAGATACAACAGATTGAAAAATACAAAATAATACGAATATAAGGAATATCTGAGAGCAACATACATTAGTATATACGAATATGACAGGAGTGGTATTGCTCAGTAAAAATAGAGATAGATAGTAATAGGCAAATGGACAAATACACACACTTTTGAAGTTTATTTCCATTTCATTCTTTGCAGTTTCCGATCCATACCTTGTTGTCCAATGAGCACCTCCTATTTTTTTATGTTTAGCGCCTGGTGTTTGCAATGACATCCACTTGGTACTTTGTTTGGATGCCTTAGTGACCATGGGTCAGTTATTGTACTGTCTAAGGGCTTTTTAATATATTAATTTGTTTGTTTTAATTAACTGTGTATGTCTATGTATTTAGCTTGATTTATATATATGTGGGCCATTTGTTTGGTCCAAGACCTAGGTCTCAACATGTCCCCCTTGGTAAATAAATAAAAACAAATAATTCATTATTTTGTTGAGAGGACAGCAATCCTTGCATCCAGAAAATATGTTTTTAGAAAGACCAGAACTTTTCTTGCATGGATACTTTACATCAGGGGTGTCAAATCAGATCCACAAAGGGCCTAGTGTCTGCAGGTTTTCGCTTTTACCTTGTACCTGAATGATTTAATGTCACTAATTGGTTAGGATCTCGCCTCACCTGGCAGTCTACGTCTTAATTGGGCTCTAATTGAAAGGAAAGACCAAAAACCAGCATACACTCGGCCCTCCGTGGAACCGGTTTGACACCTGTGCTTTACATGCTTCAATCTGTTTTGTTTCTACTTTGATTGACAACTTATTTTTTACTTTTCAGGGAAACCAGCCACCAGCTTTTACCATGACCTGCGTGGAGATGCGTCCACACGTGAGCCATCGGAGCACCATGCTCCATCACCGCTTCCCCAATGGCTTCACGGAGATCTTCATGGATGAGACAGACCGAGAGGTCAGCATTCTCACTGACCGCGCCTTCCGGAGCCTCTGCATAGGAGATGAGGCCATCTACAATGATGAGTTCTCACGTGGATATTCTCCATTCAGCTGTCACAAGCCGCTAGTGGGGGAGCCCCAAAAAAAGATGAAAGACACTAGTAAAAAGCAGCAAATTGGTGGAGCCAAAAACACTCAACCCTGTGAGCAGCAGAAGGCCATGTCTGGCATGTCTCTCCTCAAGGCCCTCAGTGTTACAGAGAACTGTGAGGGCCTGTTAAACCAAAATGGGGATATTCAGGACAATAATGGAGAAGCGTGGGATAAGTCTGCCCTCCTCAGCATTGAACGGGAACTATCGGAATTTTCCTCTGATTTCAACAACCTGGCAACCAAGAAATCCGGTGCAGATGCAAATTGCTCAAAAACTAATAATGGCAAGTTGCGGAAGCTGAACATCAAAAACTTTTTTCTCCACAGCGAGTTCAGCCCCTTCCTATCGTGGAGGGATTTCAACCGCTTGCCATTCATCCAGGAGAAAATAACCTCCATTCTTCCCACGGTGGACAACCTACCTAAATGGTACGACTCCCCTTTATACAAAGAATTGACTGAGGCACACCGAATGGAGACTATGCATGCAGAGGAGGCGAAGCAGCAGAAACCAGTCAAACCTCCTCCCCCTCCTCCTCCCCCTCGTCCTCGTCTTCCACCCAAGGTCCTGCCAAAACCCATCGCCCCTGAAAAAAGGTGTGCCTCGGACACCTCTTCTCAGAGTGAAACCATCGCCCCCTGGAGGAGAAACAGCGCAAGAGCCAAGAGCGCTCTGCTGGTAAACAAACCAGGAGTCGTTTTCCATTCCACGGAAACCCCGAAAATAGTGGAGGAGAGTCATGTAGCATACAAAAAGGAAGTAAAGTCTGTAAAAGTGAACGAACTGGAAGAGCCATGCTCTTCGACTCCATTCAGTATCTGTCAGCTGATGACACCCATAATACCATCAAGACAGGCTACTGACACCTCAGAGGTGACATCAGTAATTCTCTCTCCCTCTCTCCTTGATCTACCGTCCCTAGACCTGGAGCTTGTGTCTCCTGTCAAATCCAGGTCGACCCCTGAGGTTGTGAAACGAGAAAGCTACAAATCCATAGCGTCCAGTTTATTGTTCAACCTCAAGGATAACAGGAAAAGGGTCAAGAGCAGGTACAGTCCACCAAAGTTTAAAACCGAACAGGCGGATCAGAGTACTCCAAAGCTTCAGGAACAAAGACTTCTGAAATATGCACATGCTCCGTCTGACGGTACAGCCTCTGGCTTCAGCACACCTGCCATTTTAGCCTCTGGCTTTAGTACACCTGGCATTCTGTTAGATGGACTGACAATCAAATCAACTGTTGATGATGATAAATATGTAGATTCTGATTTAACTGACGATTACTTGATAGCAAAATTATTGCACACCAGAAGAGATTCTGCTGGTTTCAGGAGCCCAGGAACTCATTTTACACACTCAAAGTTGAACAACAGTCATCTTAATAAGAAACAAGCTTACCCAAGTTTGAAATTGTACAAGAGTCCTGCTGAGCAAGAAATGAAACTCCTCTCACCAACAATCAATAAGGACACTTTGCTGAGTACAACACCAAATAAAGGAGTTGTTCTGAATATATCACAAGACAACACTACATCTTCAAGCATAGGACACTCTCCAAATATGTCAGACCAGACAAAAGACCTACCCATTGCGCAAAAGAAAGGGACTTCTCCAAATATATGCGAAACTCCAGCAAAAATGATATTGGAGTTAAATGAGCAAAACAGTGGTGACCAGCCTACACTAACAGGAAATCATAGGGAAGAACTACCTAGAGTACAAAATAAAGTGGTATCTCTATCAGGGAACACTAACCAACTGACAAAAGACAAAGTGAAATTGAAAGAATTACTCATAAGTGAAGAGACTGCCAACACAAGCGAGGATACAATAATTACTGCTCAAAATAAAATTCAGTTTGCAAATCAATCTAATCACACCAAAAAGTTAAGTAAAGATGGAACAGATTTAAATGTCAAAGATACTGTTCAAGAGGAATTGAGAGCTGGTATGGAAGCAATATCTACTACTCGAAATAAGATATTACATAACACAGACAACATTCTGAAATCAGAGTCCCCTCCAGTAAAAGATGACAATGCAATTGTAGGAGGGGATAGACTTTCATTTTCAGTTCCAAAGTCAAGCCGCAGACAGACTGAGCAACAGACAACCGTTGAATTAAGTCCAACAGAAAAACTACTCACCAATGGATTCGTAGAAAGTGCAGCGAAAGAAAAGGAAAGTGTTGTGGTGGAAGATGAGCAAGTTAAAAGGCAAGGCAGGTTTAAACATATATTTTCAGCAAGACAGAATAACTATATAAAAAGTCAAAGATGTGCAATGATAGAACATTGTGACAAAAGGGAGGATAAAGAAGAATTTGAACCCGTTATGGTGAATAATAAAAAAGACATAGGTAAAGTGGGGTTAATGGAGATAACAGACAGGAAAAACAGTGAACAGATAATAAGTGACTTACATGCACTAAAAGAGCTGGAGAAAGCTCGAATGAATGAACGCCTAATTAAGGGTGGCGAGAATTTGAAGCAAAAGCCAGTGATGGATGAGGAGGCAAAGGCAAAAAACAATTTAATTTCCAGGGAGCTTAGAAACATCAAAAGGGGCATACTTTCTATGCGTGCTAACACATTTGCTAAAAAAGAAATATTCCCAAATACAGAGAAGGAGCAAAGTAATTACGATACATTCTTAAAGATAGATAACAATGTGGTTATAAACAAGTCATTGATCAATGACAATTATGACAAAGCTAAAATGGCACTTGAGGAAATCATATCTGATAGAGCAGAGAAACTTAAAAGTAAAGTATATAAGAATAAAGAAGGGGACAACAATACAGTCGCTGATAAAAACATGGAGAGACGGGATTTGTCAGAGTCAGCAGAGGAGAAACAAAAGAATGTGAGAGAGAGGTTAGGAGATCTGAGGGATCACCAACTGATACAAGAAATTCTTTCCCAGACTGAAACTAAACTATGTGTAAATCACAGGTTAGGTGCCAAAATGTATGCTGAACAAAATAAACTTGAACCAATATGTATAATGGAGGTTCAGGAGCAAGGTAACACCAGTAATGTCAGTGACAAAAACCTATGCATAACTGAATCAAGCAAACAGTCAGCCGAAGAAATTGACACAAATATAGCTAGAGTATTGTCTGCTGAAAAAAGAGAGGGTGTCCCTAGAAATGATGAGTTGGTCACAGAGAAGAGTCAACTGGCAGCACCTATTATCAAGCCGGAGGTACCACCCAGGGGCAAGAAAGGTAGTACTAAAAAAGAAGATGGTACAGAAAATGAGAAAGGATGTCTGAATTTGTTTGCTGCAAGTGATGAGGACACAAAGAATAGGGAATGTTTGAGTAGGGGTAGTAAATATGACAACATCTTACCGGAAGAAGCAAGGGGCGAGATTTCAAATAGGCAGGATCTCGATGCAAAGATAAAACCTGACAGACAAACAGATGCACTTGCAACGGATAATACATCCGATCACAATAAGTGTATGGTAAATGCTGATGAAGAACTTGTCCAAGTTAATACAGAAAAAATGTCCCCCTTGTCAAATAACAGTGGTGTAAATCCAAGCCAACAGGATCAAAACAGTATGTCCTCGAAGTCATCATACTTTTCTGTTGAGAGTTCATTTCATAGAAATGTGGAAACAGACTCAAACATCTATCAATCTTTAGAAAATCTGATTGCAGAGTTAGAGGAGGTTGAGGAAGATGTAGGAGATGTGCTAGAACGTCTGAGAGTGGACTCGGAGAAGAGGACTGAATTGGAGTATTATTCTGTAAGTGACCATGAAAATGAGGATATTGAAGACAAGCCAATAGTCCCTCCCAGGCGAGACAAAGCCATCTCCATGTCAGACGACAGGGAACCTAGAGCCAAAGATACAGACCAAAGAGGATGGGTCCAGAGCCCGGTGGACAACACAAGCAATCAAACGGCAACATCACAGTCAAACGTCTTCTCCTCATCTCTGGGAAAACCATCTCTTTTCAAAGTGAAAGACAACACATTTAGTCATCATGTCTCACCAGTAACCAAGACGGTGAAACCGGTCCTTCACAAGACAAATCATGACCCAGTGCAAAGTGCACCATGGTCACCAAGTGGAAGCATGTGTGGTTCCAAAAGGAGTGAGGACGATCATATTGATAATCTAAGTGCTGAAACAGTGTTACCCTCAGATATCACCATTACACCAGAGAAGCAAGTCAAACCTACAAACATATCTACCCACTCTGCACACTCAACATTATCACCCTCAGAACTGAACCTTAAACACAGTCAAAACCACGATTGGGCATCCTGGTCACCCAGGGAGACCATAACTGGTTCTGAGAAGGTTGCACACTCTGAACCCCATGATGCTGTCCTCACACCAGATGAACCTAAAGAAACTGCATCGCACCTCGCTCCACACTGCCCAATGTCTCCCACAAAACAGACCCAAGAAAATAGCCCAAAAGACCAACAATACGATTCTTTCCTCACAGTCCCTCAGGCTGATTACCAACCTCCTGGGGTGAGTCCCTACTCAGAAGGAAACACCGTGGATGCAACGTATGCCACACCAGAGGGTTCCAAGGTGCCCAGCGAGAGATCTGGATCTGTCTGCAGTGGGAACGACTCTCAAGGCCTTGGCAGACCCCCTGTGGTCCCTCCTAAGTCGGAGAAGGCCCTGCTCAAAGCTATGAAGTTGACCACAAGAAGGATCCGAAAGGAAGAGGAAAAAAGTAAACCTCAGAAAAGCTCTGGTAGCAGTAAGAGCCGTAGTGGTAGACGAGATCCAAATAACGATAAATCATCAGAGCAGAAGAGTAGAAGTGAACGGAGTGACAAACAAAGTAGTAGTGAGAAGCAACATCAGGAAAGAAAAGAAGATAGCAGTGATAGCAGCGATAAGCGGGGAAAAAGCAGCGATAAGCACGGCCACGGTGAAATGGCGCACCACGTCTCTATCCGCGACAAACAAAACTGTGGCAACGCCGAGCGTCAGGGCCGGCGTACTGAGCAACACAGTCGTCAGAAGCCAGAAAAGAGATTTTTTAGCAGTGACAGAGCTCCAAGTGAGAGACAAACACGCATTAGAGCTCAGAGCATGGACAGACACATTGGTGATAAGGGGGAAATTAGAATTTCTAGTTGTGAGGCACCTTCTGGGGACAGGCCTGAGCCCAGGAGTCAGCGTATTGAGAAGTCCATCAGGAATGGGTTGTCTCAGAGGGGCCGAGCCCAAGAGAGATCCATCCGAGATAAACCAGATAATAGGAACCAAAGTGTTGATTCCTATGCCAGTGATATAGACTTGACATCACCTCACCCTAATCTATCCCGCCAGTCAAGTTATACCAGCCAGTTCTCTCATCAGTCTAGCATCGATCATGGTTACACCTCCTTCCCAATGACCCAACGGAAGTTGTTGCAAGACCCAGATTCTGGACAGTATTTTGTATTCGACATGCCAGTCCAGGTCAAGACCAAGACCTTTTTTGATCCAGAAACCGGAAATTATGTGCAGTTACCTATTCAGCCTTCAGAGGATCCTATGACTCAGGTCTCCACCATGGAAGTGATGAATTCACCAAGGGTGATCTACCATGGTTCCTTTGTCCCAGTGCCTGTCTCAACGATCTCATCACAGAACTCTGTTGTCTTTGCCTCACAGCTGGAGAAGGAACAATTTGAACAGAAGCCAGAAAAGCAGTGGTATAACCACAATAATGAAGGCCCTCCTTATCTAGAGCCAGTGTATGGCTCACAAGATCATATGTTAGGTGAGTTCATAGCCACTGAGGACCGATATGATGGTGTGAGCTGATTTAATCAACTTCGTGATAAGGTTTATCAGCAATGAAGTGGAGTGTTAATTTGCATTTGGAATTTGCAGTTCATACAAGCTACTGTAGATTTAAGTTATAATTGGCATATTGGAATGTCTGTCTTCAGGGATTCATGTATGATAAAGATATGATATGTAAATGTATTTAATGGACAATTTCAAAGTAAAGGAATAGGACATGGACTTTCCATGTATATATGTATTTTCACATGTGTTGGGTTTTACATCTTCAGAGAATTTTTATGAATATTATTAAAGTGGTATTGCACCTCTTTTCAGGAATTGTTGTTATCTTTTTGATATGCAAAGTTGAGCTTTTTCAGAATATATTTCTACATTTTTTGCTTCACAAGAAACACAATTTAAGTAGACAAAAATAATAATTTTACTTAAACGCAAGGACACAATGTCTCCATCTATATTTCAGTAGTTTCAAGATCTGTGTAGCTTTAACAGTATGTACATTTGGCATCCACATAGCAGAAATATTTAATGCTACTTAATATTGATAGGTGCATTTTCTGTTTCATACTAATGCATGAAATATCATTAATGAAAGTGGCAATAACACATTTTTTGTAAAATAATTAGAAGTTCATAGGAAATATTTGGAAGTATGTTTGGTAGCATTTGGCATTGACTGGCTAAATAAAGCAGATCTGCATTATGTTTTGTAAATCATTCCAATTAAAATTAAACTTCTGAAGAACTAGGGTTATCCTCTCCTCATTCATAATCTTTTTAAGCTTCTTTTTCTTTTTCATCAGTTTAAAAAACGGCCTACTCTATCAGTGTACTCTGCCATTTTTACACCATATTGTAATGCTTGGTAACACTTCATTTTACGGGGTCCTTGTTACAGTGTAATTACATTAGTAAGTACACTGTAACAAGTATTGTAACAAAGTGTAACAACCCATTGTTACAGTGTAAATACATGATGTAACTGGAAGTAATTGTGGTATGTACTTACACATGTGTAACAATGATCACTTTTTTGAGCTTGTTACAAATGTGTAACAAACAC
>JACXGM010029496.1:0-13642 GCA_016801145.1 Umbra pygmaea
TCTCCCTTAGAGATAGGGTGAGAAGCTCAGTCATCCGTGAGGATCTCAGAGTAGAGCCGCTGCTCCTTTGCGTCGAAAGGAGCCAGTTGAGGTGGTTTGGGCATCTGGTAAGGATGCCCCCTGGGCGCCTCCCTAGGGAGGTGTTCCAGGCACGTCCAGCTGGGAGGAGGCCTCGGGGAAGCCCCAGGACTAGGTGGCGAGATTATATCTCCAACCTGGCCTGGGAACGCCTCGGGATCCCCCAGTCGGAGCTGGTTAATGTGGCTCGGGAAAAGGACGTTTGGGGTCCCCTGCTGGAGCTGCTGCCCCTGCGACCCGATCACGGATAAGCGGATGAAGATGGATGGATGGATGGATGGGATGTTTTCAACACTGGAGTGGCAAGTGAAGAAATACCTGAAGCTGGTCAATTTCAACTTTGATCAAGTGTTATTGATTGGTAATATCCAACCATACTTTTGAGCTGGAATACAGTGAGGAAGAAATATGGGAAGGGCTCCTGTCCAACTTTATCGGTTGAATCAATATAGCTGATGTGTTGGTGCTGTCCACTGTGGTTGAGCTCTCAGGACAAGGAAATGTTTCTGCTTTCAACCATCTCCTGCCAAGAAGATGATTACATCTGTTTGTTAGATCATTAGAGTTTTGATGCTCAAATGGACCAAAGTGATTTTGAAAAAACAACCAGGCCCAGAGGGAGGACCAAATATGGTTAACTGGCTAACTAATTAATTGACTGTGGTTTTCCTGCAGCCCCTGGCCTATCTGGAGTGGAGGTAGCATCATTAGCTTCAATGCACCTATTGGTGATTGTGTAAATACTTGGAGGAACAAACGTAAAATAAAAAATAATCTGTTGCAGATTCTGGCTAAATCTGTACCTAATGAAGAGAAGGGCTTATAGATCTGGGACAATAATGTGACCCATAGTAAATGTTTCAAATTGCGGTGTATCATTTCTAGCTAGTAGCCAAGGTATATATGCTAAATTCGACTCCACCGAAGTGACTCACAGTGTGCAGGTGCAAAGTTCACATTGAATTCTGGAACTTGATAGCAGTCGCAGTGGATGGATCTTAATTTGGGGGTGCAGGCTGTTCAGACTGGTGGAAACTGAACTTTGTACCATGTGAGTTTATTTAGAAATTGTGGTGTTCTAAAACTCTTTAGACCAGTAGTGTAAGTCTCGTTGTTGTTGTCTGTGTGCATTTCACTTGCTAAAGAGGATACTAAATTCATAAACTCCCCAAAACAAGCAACAGCTCAAAATGTCTGTAGTTAAGGCTTGGCAAAGCATCTCAAAGGATTATATCAAGAGTTTGGTAATGTTAATGGGTCACAGACTCACCGATGTTATTTTATGCAAGAGATTCTTGGCTACATTATATACTTGCATACGTATTACATTTGTTTAACTTTAATTGTTCCAATACTTGCTTACATAAAATGCCTTGCTTACATTTGTCAAATTGTTTTATAAACCATGTAGGAATTACAACCATTTTTATATTTAGCCCACCAATTTTAGGTGTTTAAAAGTAATTAGACAAACCAACATCTTGAATTAAATTGTACATTTTAATACTTGGTTGCAAATCCTTTGCATTTAATGACTGCCTGAAGTCTGGAAAACATAGACATCACCAGATGCTGGGTTTCTTCTCTGTTGATGCTCTCTCAGGGCTTTACCACAGCTGTCCTTAGTTCCGGCTTCCTTGTACAAACTAAAATGTATATAAATCAGTTCCTTCTCTATTTTGGTTCATAGGACGATATGAATATAATCTCTAATTCGATTGGTTGTGCTTCAAGAAGTCAGGGACTTCTGGGCCAATGTTCTCATTATTTGAACTTTGAGCGTAGCGGCTCCACAGTATTGTGGAGAAGTGTGCGTTGCTTTGCTGGGCGCAGCAGTTTAGGAGAGCGCAGCTATGTCATACATTGAAATGAATGGGTTTCTTGGGCACAACGCTGATCTTCCGCGTCCCATGTGCCGAGGCCTTCATGATGCATACTACCTAGCAAGGTGTTGATCTCTGGTCATGGACGAGGCCCTTCAGTGAGAGTTCAAGCATACCAAACACCAAATGGCACAGCTAAAATATGAATAAAACAGTAGTCAAATCTACTATGTATAAAAGATCATCCTCACTGACCCTATTCAAATTAGATAACTGCTAGTTTGGGAAAAGAGATGGGAAAACATCACATTCTCTTTACCTTTAAAATAACATGTAAATTAAAGCAAGGAAAACATATTTTCCTCAATATTGACTACAGGAGAAAGGAGAGAGCACAGACTTGGAGTGGGTTAATTAGGAAGTTTCTTTTGGATAACCCAAAGAAATGATGGTTTGTGCACATAAACTGGCTCCACAGCACACAGGCATACAAGAACCGCCCACTAATTGGGTGGTGAATTCACAAAGGAGTGGTGGGGTGAGGCGATAGACAGAGCTAGCTCAACTACATCCTGTGCCCATCTAGGGTTTACACATTATAAGGTGGCCCATAGAGTTCATAGAGTTTGGTGGGAGGGATGTTTATTCAGTGGTGTGGGGTGTATGCAGTTGGGTTTGGATGTTAATAACTCATAATGTGCATTTTATTTTGTTAAGATTATTAATAACATATAAATATATATATGTATATTTATTTTAAAAATCTGTTTTCTCCAGAAAACTACAAGCAAAATATCAATGATACATTCTCTTTACGAGTTATTAGAAAAAAGTTAAATTGAGCTACCTTACCATTGACTGACTGTGAGCTGCTCCAGACAACCAGAGATTATACTTTTTCTCCAGGTATTATATGGGTATGTTGATAGACTTGCTGCTAAAATAACATCTCTCATCCTGTCCTCCCTTTGTTGTGTTAAGAAATACTAAATCAATCTCTTTTGCTTGCATTCGTCCAATCCTAAACGGAGCTAATTAATTGTACCCTTTATCTAAACTTAACACGAAACACTAACCCTAAAAAAATTATATCTTTAAAAATGTTAAATATTTGAATTCTCCTAATGTTAAAATTAGTGTACAGTATATACAACAGTGCTAAAGCTTGTACATTTCTGCACAGACAAACCAGGAGACACAAAACTTCCTCAATCAGCCAATGACAGAGAGGAGAGAAAGTAATGTAATACTTGATCACCCTAGTAACCACTTACAAACTCCACCTCCTACATTCTCTTCCAAGTCATCATTCACTGGAAGGACTCCAGAGGCCCACCCCCCCTACTTTGGCTACACCTATTCTCCTGCAACACTGGGAGACAAATGTTTTGAGTACACAAGAACATTCCACCATCAAAATGTATACAGCCTCATGCTCATGTGTGCCATCCTATAGGAAAAACAGAACCTTCAGGGCCACCTAATCATTACTGAGCCAGAGAATCTCATTTACAGATAAGACCCTAAGGTTCCCACCAAACTTAATAGGCGAAACAGCCTTCATTTTTGCTGCCACTAAACGTTTGAGCATGTCCAGCACATCTACAGCCACCTGTCCCTGTATACTGTTCTTCCAGGTTGTTCAGATGGCTAACTCCCCCACTACTGTCATAGATTTACAGGTCTGGGCAAGAGACTTGGCTGGAGATGTCTGAATCTTGGTTCTGTGTGAACGGGTTACTCACTCTTTGATGACACAATGTTACTTCCCCTCCTACCCATCCCTGAGTCAGACAATTTTGTATACCACATGGTAGCAATAGTGGTGCAAGATCATACTTCACTTAAACGGGATATGTTCATTTAGAGGTGTCAGTCAGGCTATGGTAATAGCAACCCCAACTTCTTCCACACTGAAATTTCTTTTATTCTTTTTTGGAGGTGATGAAATGCCTGAGGCTGAGCAGGCAGGAAAATTGATATCTCTGAGTGTCTGTAAGAGGCAGCAGACCTAGAGAATGTCAATCTCCTTGTCTCACAGGCCAGTTTAATAAGTCATGTCTAAGAACACCCCAGCATTGACACATGCAGGATTGTAGCTCACACACATGGAGTGGTTAATATGTATAGAGAACACACTGTTTGCAATTTCAGAGGAAACTGTATTTAAGTACTGTACTTCCAGGAGATGGAAAAATACTAAAATAAATGTAATCTTTCATTATACATTCAGTTTTGCCTCCACATTAATTTTGGAATGGGGCCTACTTGTATCTTGTTCTCATACCGTTGGGTTTGGATGCAATTGAAGGAACAGAACTGTTTTACATAAACAGTCTAGAATTTTAGGGCAATTTTAGTTGCCACTCTCCAAAGTACTGGAACTTGCCAGATGTGCAACAATAGATGCTTCCACATGTGCAATGAGAAAATGACAAGGAAATGTAATATTCTGCAATTTTCATCACTCAGACCTACAACTCTTTTACTACCAGACTGTTGACATAAGTGCCCCCCCGCCACACACACACACACACACACACACAACACACATATACATACATACATACATACAGTATTACTCAAAAAAACTTCAGGCAAAAGAAACATGCTAAATGCAAAGTAGCTGAGGAAAATGAACAAAACCTGCTATGTTTTGTGTAAATGTGTTACCTTATTTTAGTTTAAGTTAAATTCTAATTTTATTGACACACAGTACAGAAACTAGGACAACAAAATTTACATCCGCAGTTATCATAGATTTGTCCATATGACTGTTGTACGTAACTTTTCTGTATTATGGAAAAAGTCATTTAAGAAGTTTTTTTTGTCGAGTTTTTGTTTAATGTCAAGCTTTACACTTATTTCTCCTTAGCTAGAGGCAGAATCTTAAGTCTTCGACTTTCATTAGGGTTGCCAACTTTCTCCATATCAAATAAGGGACAAGTTTGACGGGGGGGGGGTGGCTGCTCAAATTTGTAGTTATTACATAAGTACCGGTACATAAAACTATTTATTTTACATGTACATAACATTGTGTATATATTATGTACATGGTTAAGTATATAATGGGTCTGAACCAATACCTAATGCAATACCTCAAAGATACTGATAACTTAACGATTCCTAAACTGATACTTGCTTTAAAAAAATAGCAAGCATAAATGCTTAGAATTTTCTTGGTTTTTAGGTCATAGCAGGTTTGTTATAGATATAGTCATCCAGGTACACAGATGCATAAAGTGACTTGTATTTATTGCTTACAACACACATTTTTGGTCATTCATTCTGTGACTGGTATCAAAACACATTATTTTTTTAAATCTGAATTTAATTCTATGACAGAGAGAATATATATAATTAAATTAAAAAATATTAAAATACAACTTTTAATGAAATAGCTTATACAAATATAAAATTTAAATTCAAATGGTAAAGAACAGATTTTGTTGAAAGCACACCATACAAACAGTACTTTTATTCTAGAAAGCAATACAATAAAGAATTACATTACCTAAGTTCACAGTTGAGAAGGGATGAATATCCTTCGCAGTATTTTCACCACAGCCCTGTGACATTTCTCTACTTTCTCAATTGTTAGTTAACCCTTGGTTGCCAATGTACAAGGACTGGCATGATATGACTGAACAGCTGACGATTGTCGAAATGAGCTGAAGGTCAAGGTATATAAACCCACTGAGGTACACCAACAGCCTCTGACACCTTTAACCATGATGCTTTCTTTACGTTTGTGTCCCTGTATTTGTAGAGCTCTGGAAATCCGGACTCCTCAATTATAATTTTTTTGTTTGTGTTGGTTGTAGTAGGCACAATTGTACGCTAGGGACTTTTCACTGGGATGCCGCATACTGGAGGAACAGACACACCTTTTCTGATTGGCTGTCACCCAACACAGAGAAGCAAAATTCTTCTCAAATTTGCATGAAATTGGATAGAATTTTAAATCAGTCAAATTTATTTTATAAAGCCCTTTTTACAACAGCAGTTGTCACAGAGTGATTTGACAAATACCTGGCCTAAAGCCCCTAAGAGCAAACAACACAAATGGTGCACAGTGGCTAGGAAAACCTTCTTAGTAGGTGGAACCTAACAAGAAACCTAGAGGCTCCTCTTGTGGCTTTACCGGGTGGTGGATCTGAAGGTACACAGCCCATTGTATTAAGGTCAAATTTTTTTAATCAGAAATCAAATATTGTCCTAAGATGAAGATAGGAGTGGGTGGGCTGTGACCATAGTCTTTCTGTAGCATCAACACAATTTGTTGGTCTTTGTAGGGAGAGTGCAACGTTCTCTGGAGATGTACAGCTGGAGTCACCAGGTGGAAACCTGATCACCAACAGCAGTGACGTGTGCAGCAGCACATCGGGTAGGCACAGGACAGGGACAGGAAGGAGTCATCAGGCAACATCCTAAAGCATGTTCCAAAGGTGTGGGTCCTCCTAGGATCAACATTACATCAGAAACATTAGAGTGGACGTACCTTATTTCTATATTTTTTATTTTCGGTGAAACTCTGATCCCGAAAATAAAGATATAAACTGTCTCTCGTCCCCTGTCACATATCAATGAGACATAAGTGGGGACTGAGAAAGGACAGAATGACCCTAGCCCCCCAGCACATATACTATTGCAGGATAACATCTGGGGCTGAGACGGGGTTACTGGAGACAATGGGGCAGCATAAAGAAAACCTCAAGCAGGAGCAAACAGGCATGATTGAGACCCAACTTCATTGCCAAGACCACACCTCCAAAGGGACACTAACAGACAACAACCACCCTGACAGGGTAGAGTATAGTACACGAAGTGTACTCCCATCCCACAAGTGTCGGGAATCTTGGGGCAACATGAGCAGGCCAGTGACTCGGCCCCTGAGTGGCGTTGGAGCGAGGATATCTCAGTGGAAAGAGGGAAGCCTACCAGGCAACCCAGTATGGGTAGTTCATCAATGGTGCTGCTGTACTCTTTTAGCCCCCTGGGCCAGACTACAGTCTGTCATAGAATTTACAGAATAGATGAGTCATCAGCATGGACTTAAATGTTAAGACTGAGTCTGCATCTCTCACATGGGTTGGCAGATCATTCTACAAAATTAAGGCTCAATATGAGAATGTCCTTTCTCCAGCTGCCTGTTTACAAATTCTAGGAACAGTAACAAAGGACTGTAACATATGTGAAGGTACGTATGGCAGCACCAAATCAGACAGATAAGTAGGGGAAAGTCTATGTAATGCTATGTAGGTTAACCAACCAATTCTTTATATCCAAACCACAGGCTTCCAAAAAATAGGGGATGATGTGAGCATATTGATGATGTTCTCAAAAGCCTGCTGGCAAGCAGAGGTCCATCTTTCAGCAAAAGGTTCCTTGGGGTGGAAGTATTTGCCAGCTGTTTGGGTTGGCTTGCTTCTTCTTTGAGTTGGTGGATAGCCAGTTTGGTCAAGGCTTCCCAATCTTGGCATAACTTGTACAAATCTCCGATAGTAACAAGAGAAACCAAGAAAGGATTTTAATTCCTTCAGGGTCTTAGGTCTCAGCCAGGTCTTGAGTGCTTTAACCTTTTCTGGATGGTTTCAACTCCATTCCTTGATACAATGTGCCCTAAATAACGTACTGATATCTGAAAGAAACATCACTTTTCTAGTGAAAGCTTAAGGCCACTTTCTCTTAGTCAGTTCAAAAACATTGATAAGTCATGTTTCATGTTTTTCCAAAGACTTTGAGAAGACAATCAAGTCATCAAGGAAAACGAGCCCTTCCCTTAGATGCATATAACCCATGTACTTTTCCATCAACCGCTGGAACACGGAGGGTGCAATTGTTTTAAAAAAATAAAAAGTTCCATTCTCAAAACCCTAAAGGACAAATGTGATGTTTGACTCATTTTGTATGACCGATGTCAAGATCATGATGAGCGAAAACATCAGAGTAATCATCTAGCTTCCCGGTTATTCTTGTCTTCCACTCCTCAGGAAGTGGTGAATCACAAAAGTCAAACTTCAGCTTTGCCCCTGCTTTTGTCTCTGGTCGACTAGAGGGGCTGGCTTCATCTCATTGATTGTCAGAAGGAGAGGATTCTTTATCTGGATGAGTAGATCTTTGGTTAAGAAGAGTATCTTACAAAATTTCTTGAGCTACTGTTGCTTGATGTAGTCTTCATATCCCAAGCCTGTTGCTTTTCTTTTAGCTCTTTTCTTTTAGCGTCAACCAACAAAGGGTTAGCAGGGCTACTGCAGCTGTTAACTATGACCATCTTTCCCACAATTAAAACAGTACCATGGCCGTGGCCTTCTAATGCTCACAAGCTGAGCTGGGGACAGCTTCTGAAGCACCCTATTTTGGCTTAGCCTTCTGAGCATTAGGTACTTTAGTTTTCATTGCTTTCCCTGCCTTGGAAACTGTAAAGGCCACAATCTGAGCTTGGAGGTCAGCTATTTGTTTTTGAATCTGTTTCACAGTCGAAGGTATAATGTTATCTTATATTTTATGTCATAGTCAGTGATTCCATCGACACACGCAGCTTGTGCATTAGCCTGTGCTTTTGTTTTTGTGAATCCGAGGTGCTGCTTCATTCGACTCGTCTTGCCGACTTGTTTATCCTCTTCAATTCGCAACAACAGCAAAAACTCTGAGAAAGTTGGTAGGTTAATTTGTCTCTGTTCCAGCTGGAGAGCTGTGATCAATGTGTTGTCCCAACACCCTCTACAGAACTGTTTGAGAAGATGTCTGTCACCACCACTGGCACATACAGCCTTGCTTTTCACAACAACTGTCAAGGATGACTTCAGTCTATGAAGGTAGGTACTCAAGTAATCTCGTGAAGAATCTCGTGGAGAATCATGACAATCTAAAGGCTTCACCATGTTCGCAGCAGGAGGAAAAAGGCTTTCAATATTTCTTCTCACCAACTGTAAATGAGAAACAATGAGATTGGTCATGTAAAAATCAACACTGGTTCACCAGGTTTCATAATTCACCTCATAGTTGGGGCAAGAGATTTTGCCTGAGAAAATCCTCAATTAAGATGCAATTTCTGTGCTTTTCACAATGTGTTTGACTACTACCTGCTGGACTTCAGGTGTGCTGAGATGATCAGGAGACAAGGTAAAGTTAGACATGGGGTCCCTCAAAACAGATGGAGTGAATGTAGCTGTTGGCTCAATGTAAGACCGTTTCATCAACAGTCTGACTTAACTCACTAGAGTGGGGGTTAAGTGGAATTCCAGCAGGGGTCAATTTTGTCTCAGTGAAATAGGGATGTTGTCCCAGTTGAGCTGGTAAGGGTCTTGGCTGAGCTTTGTCCGTAGCTGAGGGGGGCTCTATCCATTCACTCACTGGCTGAGTAGGAGTTGGCTCATGAACTGTCCTTACTTCTTCCACAGGAAACTGTACACCAATAGTTTCTGTTATCCTCGTCAACACTAAAGCAAAATGTCCTCAAATGAAACACCACTTAATTTGCCCATATCTTTAACCTCAGACAGAAAGGTGTGAGTGATTCTAGTGCCTAGTCTGCTGCTGTAAACACTAGCTAGTGTTTTTACATTGTGTATGACCTTCAGGTCCTCAGAACTTGGTCTATCTATCGGTAGTGTAGTTTTAAGTGACTGCAGTGTAGCACCTGATTCAAACTTAATGATGGCCTGTTTATCGAATTCAGACTAAGGATTTTCAATTTTAACTATCCTACTGATTGACCCATATTGCTTTAAGTTATCGAAAATCTCCTAATTTAAAGAGGTATAGGAAAACTCACTTACTATAGCCTCTTTCCGACCAAGTAGTTACAGGAACAAAGTTATAGGAAGTAGTTATAGGAAGCAGTCCACTGCTTTTATAGCGTTGTCACTAGACTTTAGCGTAGCGCCACATACAACAAAATTTCACAGTTTAATGTTTGTAACACTGGGTGTATGATTGGAGATAAGTGTGTAAATCATCTTACGTATGTGGATGATCTGGTTGTTTTCAGTCCAAGTAGTGCTGGGTTCCTTCCGCGGCTTGCTGTTCGTTCAGATTATGAGGCTGAAAACGACATCCAATACAATTTTATAAAAAGAATGTTGTGTTGATAATGTCCTAATAACAGAGTTTGAACCACGACAATTCAAAACTAGACTAGAGTCATAGAAATTGAGTAGCTAACACAGAAACACAAAAGACGAAGGCTCCAGCATAATATGTGGCATTATACGCAACAGACAAATGAAGCGACTGGCGGAATTTATAAGTTGGACCAATCAATGTAGAACTAGGAAAAGGGAAAATGGAAAGACCCTGCTCTGGAGTAGGAGCTAAAAAGGTTATAGGAACTGCGGTGCGAGGGACTAAATAATCCCCAAATTAATCCTGTCGGAACACAAGGAAGAAATGGTTATAGGAACGTTATGTTCTAGGAACTGCAAAAATCTCAGGTCGGAAAGCGGCTTATGACTGAGTTATGAAAGAGGTACTATTATATATTCTGTCTTAACAATCTCCATTTTTACAGGTGTAACACTCAACCCAAAATTAGTTATTTTAACAAAAATGCAATTCACAATTTTATCTGCAGGTGGCACGATAACTGGCTTTCCTGTATGCCAACAGTCTACTCACAAAGCTCCTGGCTGGCTCGCCAAGTTAATGTAACCGTTCTTCCCTCTAAAAGTGAGATAACATTGTGCTAGGTTCGGAAGGAGCTAAATGATATAAGCCGTACCCCCATAAGGAAATATTAGGCCAGGTAAGTTGTAACCATGGAAAATATAAAATTGGGTCCTTAAAATAAATAAGTCTTTGTTTTGTTTCTTGTGTAGTCAGAAAAGTCTGTCCGTTTGTGATCACTTTTCTGTATTTGTCAGTTCACTGTCAATAGTTCTTAGTTAAAATGTTTGTCACCAGTTCAGTGACAGTTTCCTTGTTCAAAAGGAAAATAAAAAATTGGGTCCTTAAAATAAATTAGTCTTTGTTTTGTTTCTTGTGTAGTCAGAAAAGTCTGTCCGTTTGTGATCACTTTTCTGTATTTGTCAGTTCACTGTCAATAGTTCTCAGTTAAAATGTTTGTCACCAGTTCAGTGACAGCTTTCTTGTTCAAAAGGAACTTGGCAATCTTGGATAAATTGTGTTTATCAGCTTAGATGACTGGTACTGTCCAACCACCAGGTGGAGTATTCGAAGAGTCGGTCTACGTCTCTTCAAGATCACAATGCGAGGCTCGCCATCAAAAGAAAGGGATCTTCCAAGTAGTTATCACTCTGTCCATTAGACCTGACTGAGACAAATAGAGGTGGAAAACTGAATTGAAGCTTTTCCTTATCCTGTCTTCTGTTGTTCTTTATCTTTTATCACTCTGTCAACTTTAAACCTGTAAATTTCCTCTTGTTTCTCCTGTCGCCATCAAGCATGTTCATCTCCTCTCTCATTCACACATATACATGCACAGGGTCTCCTAGGCTCATGCAGTTATGTTGTGACCAGTCAATCAAGTTCTGTTGGGAGGAGGAACTATTGTTCCTAATTGGCTGATTTCTTTAAAGGGACATTATGCTATTCTAATACAATTTTAAGTTATTTTAACCTTGTATTGTCACTGGGTTACGTTAGTTTTTTATTTTTTGTGTTAAATAGTTCTCACCAATTTTCAAAATGCAGTGCACATCAACATTTTTTATTTACACTGAGTAACCAAAACATTATGACCACCCTTGGGTGAAGGAAATAAGGTTGATCATCTCCTAAAAAGGGCATATGTCAAGGTCTGGGTAGATTAGATGGTAACCAAACCATCAACTCTCATAGTCAACATTTTGGATGCAAGAGGAATGGGCAGGAGTAAAGACCTGGGTGACATTGACAAGAGGCAAATTGTAATGGCCAAATGACAGGGTCAAAACATCTCTGAAACAGAAAGGCTTGTGTGGGGGCCCCGGTCAGCAGTGGTGAGTACCTACAAACAGTGGTCTGACAAACCACAAACTGGTGACAGGGAATTGGGCGCCCAGGGTTCCTCAATGCGCAAGAGTGATCATCAATGCACATCTGAAACCTGTTCAGTCACCCTGATATTTATTAGAGATAACTTCAGTGATGTTCTAAGTGTGAACAGCTGCAAATCATATTATTCTGTCATGTTGCTGTCCTATTTGAAAAAGGTATTGAATGAATGAAACATTGGCCACATTAGTTAACATAGTAATACAAAGCGCTTTGGCTGCCCCAATGGAAAAGCAATCCACTGATGCTAGCCATGACTGGACTGATTGGTATGAGGACAGTGCGCACTGTTTCTTGAGCATAGCCAATAGCACAACAAGCACAATAACCTTAAGAACGGTGACATAACCAAACAGATTATCTACATTTAATGCAATTAAATCAATGTCAGAATTACATCTTTGCACAGGTGACAACTGATGTCATTTTTGGTGCGCGCACCCTCGTGCAAGGACACTCACAGAGTCAAGCCTGATGCATGGATTCTCCAAAAACTTATTCCTGCTCGCTTTAGTATCACTGGTCAAGTTGAAAATTCATGGCAGGCCAAAACATCCCTCAGGCCACCGGGAAATGTCCCAGTGCTCCAGATGGCCAGTCCCCCACTGGATAAATGTGAATTAAAAGGGTTGGTTGCATTTAGTTTCCCAGCCGGTCAATATGTATATTAGTGTGTCGGTCCACTAGATTTAGCAGAATTAGTTGTTTTTGAAATCGATGCAAAGTTTTTGAAAAGTATAAATTTTTTTATCGACTACATTGACACACTGCAAAAAATACCCTTCTTGAAACAAGCTAAATAATCTTAAATCTGGCCAAATTGTCCTGTATCAAGCAAATAAATCTGCCAATGGGTTAAGCATTTTTTCCTTGCCAAGAATTCTTGAAATTAGCAAAAAAGTCTTGACAGTGAGAAGTACAGATTTATCTTAAATCTAGATAAAAATGCTTAAAACTAAGCAAGTTTAGCTAGATACAAGCCCTTGAAAAATTGTTATTTTAGATATAAATCCTTCAAAAAAAATTTTTTTTGTCAATTGTTCTTATTTTGAGAGTATATTGTCTTATAATAAAATTCCTAAATTAGCACAAAAATCTTTAAATTAGATAAAATTTCTTGAAAAAGACCAAGCAATATAAGTTACTTTGTCTTAAAATAAGCAGCATGAAGCATTCTCACTTTGAGGGTCTTTATTAAACAAAAGCATGATATTATTCCAGAGCATATCAGAAAATACACCTCTGATTTCAAAATAAAGGCTGAAACAAGTTTAATTTTCAACTAAAGAAATGCACAATGTTCCTTACTGCCAATACACCAAAAATGTAGAACAAAGGAAAATACATCCTCCAGTATAATTAGTCTAAACAGTAACAATGCACATACCATCTCTCCATTTCAAATGACATCTCAATTTCAGTGATGCTCAGTAATTAAATTTGAGCTACATGTTTCAACAAACACCAAATGAGATTTATCTACATACTCGATGAACGCTTGCCATTCAGACATGGCTTTCTTATACGAATGGGTTACATCGCACAACTCATCTCCCAGCACCTTGGTTTGCAACACACAAAAGTGTGGCAATAGACTTAGGATACAGTAGGTCAAGTGAAGGCCATGAGACAGAGGCCCCTCATACTACAAATCTTTGGAAAGTGCACATCAGTGGAGGAAGGCATTGCGATCTTCTGAGGGGGAGATAACAAAATAATCAATGTAGAATATTAGGAAACAGCTG
>JACXGM010029497.1:0-13642 GCA_016801145.1 Umbra pygmaea
CTCGCTTGGGAACAGACAAGTTTTTGAGATTAACCCCCCTAGCCCTACACAGCATTTGAGATTTACGTAAAAATGCAGGATAAGTAACATTGTGTGTGACAGTGGATATAGCCGATAGAGAGAAGGAATAACTGCGCCCTAAAGAGCGATGTATATAGCGCGACGGTCTGAGTATTCCAACATCACCACAGAGAGCGTAAATGTCATTCGCCAGAAAAAAGTTTCCCTTAAGGTTTGACAGTTGGTGAACAGTGTACCTTAAAGCCATGTTGGAAAAGTCCATAGCAACCGGGACATCATAGTAGTGCAAATCCTGTGAAAAACAACAGAAAATGGAGGTTCCAACGAAGAACAGCCAGCGATAAAAAAAGCAGCAGTCCAATGGGTGAAACATAATTACACATCACAAAAGCGGGATCCGATGGGTGAGGTGTAGTTTCTCTTCACAATAGAATGGGCAATTTTTTTTTTCCCCACCTGTGGGGGGAACAGACATACAGAGCAGAGACAAACACATAAAGAGAGAAACATAGCAGATAGAACACTAACAAAAACCAGGGCACACATTATATTGATACTTAGACTGGGAGACGTAACACCACATATCAATAATTCTCAGAATTTATGTACAACCGCTGCTGACTGGCAAAACCTGGCCAAGAGTAATTTGGAGTACCTTGGTCGATAGATTTTCTGTAATCAATTTCGCACGACTTAAGAAGTCATAACTCCAATTCATTTGCACCATGCCGTAATACATTCTTATATTGTTAATATTTTAAATAATTACTCATAACATTATATTGTATGGTTTCAAAATTTAATAAGGCCAGTGAGAGTTTTGGTATTTCAACTTTTGGGTTTTACTTCCAATGTCTTATTTCCTGATGATCTTGTTTCTGTATGTTGTCCTGCAAAGTAACGTTGAGTGACAAACCTGCCAGAGTAGGGGTGAAAGGTAATTATTGTGTTCACTTGTCATTGTGCAGTGCCCTCTCCTGGCTGTCAATGGTGATATCCTCCCAAGGCCGTTATACCTCCATGGCAACCAGTGGAAGGAGAAGACGGCAAGGATTGTGGCAAGGTCCTGTTGTCAGCGTCGGCCACAATGCAAGCCACCACAGCATAAGCCATCAGCACCTTGGAGAGTGCCAGCCGGCAAGAGGGAGAAAAAGTGAAGCAAACTGTATTAAGCACAATACGGCGCTACCGCAGCCGCCAACTCTCACCACTCGCCTGTCCCTAGGATAATTGGGGAGAAGAAGATAAGAAGGGGAAAAGTAAGTGTGTTTGTGACTGACGAATGTCCTTTTGTTCCCTCACGTATGACGACAAAGACGGGAGCAAGATGTACTGAAACGCCAAAAGCCGACAAGAGCGCTGAGAAGTGAACAAGCGCTAATCCTCTTCAGTTGTTTGGGCCCTGAATTGGCCAGCTTTCTCATTAAAGTCACCTTTGTGTGTTTAGCAGCAGTCTGTGTGTGTTTGCGCTCCATTCTCTCTGCTACACTGCACCGTGTGGAGCCGGCTGAGCAGGGGCCTGGTGTGGAGCCGGCTGAGCAGGGGCCTGGTGTGGAGCCGGCTGAGCAGGGGCCTGGTGTGGAGCCGGCTGAGCAGGGGCCTGGTGTGGAGCCGGCTGAGCAGGGGCCTGGTGTGGAGCCGGCTGAGCAGGGGCCTGGTGTCGTGCCGGTTGAGCAGGGGCCTGGTGTGGAGCCGGCTGATCAGGGGCCTGGTGTGGAGCCAGCTGAGCAGGGACCTGATGTGTCTGCTCCTCTTCAACTTCAGCTAGGGTATGGTGTAATGGAGGAAGCATCAATGTGATGTTAGCAAAGGGGCCTGTGGCAGGTGGAACCTCCATGTACACCCACCATGGCTGACCGGTGGGTGTATTTGGTGCCATACAGGCCCCTGGTGTGGCTAATGCTGCCTGCCCTGGCTGCTCCTCTTGAAAAAGGCTGGTAGTCATGGTGAATGGGTCTGCAGTGGCATTTCCTGCAGGTACACAGGCCCTACCGCAAGGTCCATAGCCCCCCTCCAAAGATTTCCTGGGGAGACCCCATTCCTTCTCCTCAGACTCCTCCTTATCTGAGGAGAATAACCCCAACTCCTCGTCCCAATAGGGATACTCCCAGGGCTCTGGTGTAATCACTTTTGCCGGCTGGAAGTTTTCCACATACGGCCACAACGGTGAGGTGTATCCGAAGGCCCTGCAGAGCCTCAGAAACTCCTCCTCAGCAGATTCCATCTCAGGCTGCACTTTCTCTGTGCGGGCATAAAGGAGAGAGTGCATAGTCTGTGTCTCCACAAAACGAGCTCCTCCCATGGTGAGGAAAGAGGGAGAACTCGTATCCCGCTTTTCCTGCCTCCGTCTCGTAGTTTTTTTTTTTTTCGTTTGTCGGTCATTCTGTCAGGAGGTGGTGTACTGTGTTGTGAAGTAGAGAGACCAAAGCAAGTAGATGGATTTCTTGACGTTTAATAAACAATGATCCAGGGAGTAGTCCAATACTGTGTAGATGCAGGTGAACAAAGCAGTTGAGTGCACAACGATAAAACTTAAAATGGCTTAGGTGCTCTTATCAGTGGTATGGACACTGAGCTAACACAGTATAGAGCGTATGCATAAACATTAACTACCCACACTCTTTCCACAACTAACAAATAAAATGACAGCTCCTGGATTCATATATTACCCACACCAACAGATAATGTAACTTGAAACATCAATGACAAACACCTCTCTCTAGTCTGACCAGCTTATATACATTAAACTAACTAACTAAATGAACATGGCTGAATGTCGTTACTAATCACTAATCATTAGATCTACAAGATACCAGCCTAACCTAACCTAAACCCTATCCTAGCAAGGTGAGACTCAAGAGAGGTGTCACATTCCTTAAAGGGACATACACTAAACAGAGAACTACATGCAAAGCACTGAATATGAAATGAGAACACAAATGCACAAACATATACGAGAACATTATCTCTTAGTCCATGTTAACTTAGCCCACTCTGGGCTGAGCGTTACACTTACCTCCCTCATGTCTTCTGAGACGTGAAATATCTCTATTGTGTGTCTGGAAAAAAGCCTCTGATGATGCAAAAATTGTCAATACTTTTGTCCAATGAGTATTGTATGATACTAAACCTAGACACACCAAAAAGCATATGTAAAAAGCATTTTTTTAAAGTAACTTAAAGTAGTTTAATTATTTACTTTCAATTAAGAGTAACGCAGTAACGTAACGTAGATACTTTCAATAAAGAGTAACGCAGTAATGTAATGTAGTTACATTTTGGAGAAGTAAATAAGTCCCGAAACACTGGTAGTTAGTCTGCACTTGAAATACCACAAGGTCCAGAATTCAAAGCTATTTATCGTACCTAGTAACATTTACAAAACTGGTCACAAAATCTTACGGGAGCTATATGACCTATCTTGCTTCAGTAGGTACAGATTGAACAATAATTTGTCGCAGATTAATTTCGAAATGAAGTTGCCATTATCACACAACATGCACAAACACAAAAAATAGCTATCTGCTAGCTAGCTAACTAGTTAGCACTCCATCAAACATCTGACAACTACGTTCTAGTTAGAAGAATAACTTTTATTTATATAGCGCCTTTCAATAGCTCAAAGTCGCATAACATTGTACAATTACAAAACATTTAGACACTCAGACATACATTACAGTCACATAGATACATGTAGTCACATTCAAGATTCAAGATTCAAGATTTCTTTACTGTCATACCACAGTACACTGTAGTACAAAATTATGTGCAAAGTTCACAGCTAAAAAAAATACAGCACAGAAACAGCTAAAAACACCATAGAGAAATTAAGAGAAATTGAGCTATATACATGCAATAAATAAATGCTTATATGCTTATATAGGTGCGCACAGCCATTATAATAATAAATATTGAATATATAAATATCTAGATATGTACAGTGGGAAGTATAAATATCCATATTTAAAATAGTACAGTGGAGAATAAGGTGCAGTCAGAACAGACAACTATATACCTGAGTAGTAGTCTGATTGTCTGTTCTGTTATATTTTATTGGTTTTCCTTATTCAGTAGTCTGACAGCAGTGGGGAAGAAGCTGTTTTTGAACCTCGCAGTCCTCGCCCTCAGACTGCAATACCTTCTACCAGAGGGGAGGTGGGAAAACAGTCTGTGGCCAGGGTGGGCGAGGTCCTTAATGATGCGCTTTGCTGTTGACAGGCATCTTTTCTGAGCCAGCTCCTGAATGGTTGACAAAGTAGTCCCAATAGTCCGCTCAGCCACCCTCACCACTCTACTCAGTGCCTTTCTCTCTGTAACATTACAGTTCCCAAACCAGAGAGAAATGTTGCTTGTCAGAACACTTTCAATGGTGCCCCTGTAGAAAGTGGTCAGGATGGATGGACTGAAGTGGGCCCTTTTCAACCGCCGCAGGAAGTGCAGACGCTGGTGTGCCTTTTTGATGAGGGAGGAGGTGTGCAGGTCCCAGGACAGGTTGTCAGCCACGTGAACCCCCAGGAACTTTGTGTGTTTTACAATCTCCACAGCAGTCCCATTGATGTAGATCGGGGCGTGCACAGGCTGATTTCTCCTGAAGTCGACCACCATCTCCTTGGTTTTCTCGACATTCAGGGCTAAGTTGTTTGACCTGCACCAGTCTGCAAAGAGTCTCACCTCCTCCCTATATGCCCTTTCATCTCCGTCCTGGATAAGACCCACCACTGTTGTGTCATCTACGTACTTTATGATGTGATTGGTGCTGAACTTTGCACAACAGTCATGAGTCATCAGTGTGAAGAGAAGAGGGCTGAGAACACATCCCTGTGGGGAGCCAGTGCTCAATGAGATGATGGTGGATGTGTTGTTCCCTACCCGCACAAACTGAGGTCTGTCTGTGAGAAAAAATAATATCCAGTTACACAGAGGAGAACTTATGCCCAGTACATCAGAGCCCAGCTTGTTGACCAGATGCTGAGGGATTATGGTGTTAAATGCTGAGCTAAAATCAACAAACAGCATCCCCACAAGAGAGTTCTTGTTCTCCAGGTGTTCCAGGCTGAAATGCAGTGCCGTGGATATGGTGTCCCCAGTAGAGCGGTATGGGCAGGAGGCAAACTGAAATGGGTCCAATGAAGGGGGGAGGGCAGATGAAACATGGTCCTTTACTAGTCTCTCAAAGCACTTCATTATTATGGAAGTGAGTGCTACGGGCCGGTAGTCATTCAGACTAGTAATGGTGTTTTTTTTTGGAACAGCGATGATGGCTGAAGTCTTATAGCATAAAGGCACAACAGCTTGACTCAGGGAAATGTTGAATATGTCCATGAAGACATGAGCCAGTTGGGCTGCACACTCCCTAAGCAAGCAGCCCGGTATCATGTCTGGACCAGCAGCTTTCCGCAAGTCGATTTTCCTCAGCACCCGGTGGACATCTGCTGAATCCAGTGTGAACACCTGGTCTCCTTCCTGTGGGGTAGTTTTCCTCCCTGGTGTGGTGTTCTGTACTTCAAACCTACCAAAGTAATTGTTCAGGTCGTTGAGGAAATCCATACTGTCGTCACAGGACTGGGGAGCAGTCCTATAGTCAGTGACAGCCTGGATCCCCTGCCACAGTCTCCTGGTGTCTCTGTGGTCATTAAAGTGACCCTGGATTTTTTGTCCATGCACCCTCTTTGCCAATCTGATTGCTTTGTTCAGATTGGCTCTTGCAGACCTGAGAGCCGTGACATCGCCAGATTTGAAGGCAGAGTTCTGGGCTTCAAGCAGGGCTCGGTTCTCTGTCGTCATCCATGGTTTCTGGTTTGCCCGGATTGTGATGTTTTTTGTAACACAGACATCATCCATGCACTTGATTATGTATCCTGATACAACATCAGCATACTCCTCGATGTCTGTGGTATGGCCTTTGGTGGCAGTATCTCTGAAGACAGACCAGTCCGTACATTCAAAGCAGTCCTGCAAAGTTGACATGGATCCCTCTGCCCAGACTCTCACCTGCTTTAAGGAGGGCTTTGATCTAATGAGCAGGGGTCTGTATGCTGGAATTAGCATAACAGAGATGTGGTCAGATGAGCCAAGGGGGGGGCGAGGTGATGCTCTGAATGCTCCCTTAATGTTTGTGTAAACATGATCCAGTGTGTTGGTTCCCCTTGTTGCAAAGTCCACATGTTGGTAAAAGTTAGGGAGGACTTTTCTCATGTTTGCCTGATTGAAGTCCCCAGCAGCTATAGCTGCTTTCCGACCGCAGGGATTTTTTGCAGTTCCTAGAACATAACGTTCCTATAACCCTTTTTTTCTTGCTTTCCGATAGAAGAAATTGCGGGATTATTTAGTTCCTCGCACCGCCGTTCCTATAACCTTTTTAAGTCCTACTCCAGAGCAGGGTCTTTCCATTTTCCCTTTTCCTAGGTCCACGTTGATTGGTCCAACTTATAAATTACACCGGTCGCTTCGTTTGTCTGTTGCGTATAATGCTACATATCATGCTGGAGCCTTCGTCTTTTGTGTTTCTGTGTTAAGTAGCTACTCAATTTCTATGAATCCAGTCTAGTTTTTAAACGCTGCGGTTCGAAGTCCGTTATTAGGACATTATCATCACAACATTATTTTTATAAAATTGTATTGATGTCGTTTTCAGCCTCGTAATCTGAAAGAACAGTTAGCTGCGGTAGGATCCCAGCACTGCTTGGGCTGAAAACAACCAGATCATCCGCATAAGATGATTTACACACTTATCTCCAATTATACACCCAGTGTTACAAACATTAAACTGTGAAATGTTGTATGTAGCGCTACACTAAAGTCTAGTGACGACGCTATAAAAGCTTGTTGCAGTGCTTGCGTCACTCCTTTATCCCTCCTACCAGTTCCTATGGCCACTTGACCAGTGCGAATGCAAAGAGCAAAACTGGTTTTGGGGGAGAGTAGTTAGTAGAACTGTTTAGAAGTGGACTGTTCCTATAACTACGTTCCTGTAACTACTTGGTCGGAAAGCGGCTATTGACTACTCCCCCTTGGGTGTATAGTTTGCAGCTCATTTATGGAAAGAGACAGAGTTTTTAGGGCTGCTTTAGTATCTGCATCGGGAGGTATGTAAACAGCAATGATGATTATGGCAGAGAACTCCCTTGGTAGATATAAGGGGCGACATTTAACTATTAAAAGCTCAATTTCCGGGGAGCAATGAGAATGAATCTCATCTGTGTTTGTGCACCATCTATTGTTAATATAGATGCACACCCCACCGCCTTTAGATTTACCGCTAAGGGCTCCACTTCTATCCGCACGGAAAGTAGTTAGCCCCCCCATGCTAATGGCATTCTCTGTGACTGTGTCATTTAACCAGGTCTCAATGAAAATCAGAGCACAGCAATCACTCACCTCCCGTTTTGTTGTTAAATCCAGTCTGATATAGTCCAATTTGTTCTCCAATGAGGGGACGTTAGCCAGCAGGATTGATGGTAAAGACGTTCTGCACGGGTTAGCTCTGACCTTCGCGCTTGCCCCTCTTCTGCTTTCGCAAACACCCCCTCCACTTCCTCTGATGGCGGGTAGGGCTGGAACGAAGAGTTGATGTTATTCCGGCCTCTCGCTGAGAGCGTAGCAGTCCAAGCATCTTGAGTAAGTCTGCAGTCTTATGATCGATAGTTCTTACTTTACCGACTGTAAATAGTAACAGTAGATCATGCCAATCGTACGCCAGTCTCCTCTTGTTTCGCAATTCCGTAGTCGGATCTCAGTCAGTGTTTTTAACGCTTTCATCTGCATTTCTGCCGTGAGCCATTGCAGCCGCTGCCGACATGGGCGCCGCCATCATTATACAAAATGCATGTTAAATAAATATGTTTTTAGCTGGATATGAATGTAGCCACAGATGAGGTATTCTGTAGTGTATGAGGTAATGAGTTCCATAATTGAGGAGCATTAATACTAAATGACCTTCTACCTACAGTGGACAGCTGAAAACGAGGGATGGACAAGGGATCGGGCAGGGCGGTAGGGGTGAAGTAAGTCAGACAAATATTAAGGAACAAGACCATTTAATGCTTTAAATGTTAGAAGCAATACTTTAAAATGGATGCCTGATGCCACAGGTAACCAATGGAGGTCCTGGAGTACAGGAGTAATATGAGCAGAACGCCTAGTGGAGGTGAGGACTCTTGCTGCAGAGTTTTGAACATACTGTAGTCTTGCAATAAGTTTTTTGGGAAGACCAAGAAATAAGACATTGCAATAGTCCAGGCATGATGTGATTAATGCATGAATTAAAGTTTCAGCATCAGTTAAAGTGAGAGAGGATCGTAGACGAGCAATATTACGAAGATGGAAAAAGTAGTATGAGAAATATGAGAGCCAAAATATATAGTTGGGTCAAATAAGACACCAAGGTTACGAATCGATGACGAGGGCGTAACGTGAATTCCATCAATATCAAAGGACTGATCCATCCTTTTTACTAATGCAGTAGTGCCAATCACTAATATCTCAGTTTTCTTATCATTTAACTTGAGGAAATTCAGAGACATCTATGGCTTGATGTCCCTGATACATGCAGTGAGTGAGTCAGGCAGAGATGGTCTATCGGAGCTGGTGGTAAGATAGATTTGAATGTCATCGGCATAGCAATGGAATTGGAGTCTATGCCTCCGTATGATGTCACCAAGTGGATGTATGTAGATGAACAATAATGGGCCAAGAACGGAACCTTGAGGAACACCCTGTATAAGTGAAGCAGTAGCAGATCTAAAACCTTGTATACTGATATAGTACTTTCTATTACTGATGTAGGAAGTGAGCCAGGAAAGAGCAGGGCCTGTAACGCCAATATCAGACAGCCAAGAGATCATTATTTCATGGCAAACTGTGTCAAAAGCAGCTCTTAAATCAAGGAGCATCAGGATATTTATGAGCCCTGAATCCATGGACAAAAGAATGTCGTTAACCACCCGAAGAAGGGCAGTTTCAGTGCCATGAGATGGTCAAAATCCAGACTGAAAAGGTTCGAGAAGACCATTTACATCCAAATATGAACGCAGTTTTAAAGCAACAACCCTTTCAAGGACTTTGCTTAAGAATGTTAAGTTGGATATTGGTCTGTAATTGTCCATATTTAGATGGTCTAGGCCTGTTTTTTTAAGAATAAGGGTCACCCCAGCCAGTTTTAATTCTGCTGGAACAGCGCCAGACGCCAAACTACAGTTTGTCATATGTGTTATAGAGGGTGCAACCTCGGGCACACACAGCTTAAGCAAAACAGTAGGTGTAGGATCAAGCCGGCACGATGTAGAATCTGAGCTCACAATTAGATCACTTATGGCAGCAGGACTAGTTAGAGAGAAAGCAGAGAGAGAGTTTGTTGAGTGAACGGAATCATTTATCATTAAATTAACATTTGAATCACTTGTATGAAAAGTGTTTTTGGTAATGGATGCAGTGATTGACTTCAGTTTATCAGAGAAGAATTGAGAAAAGCTATTTACTAGCCGCACAGGGCCCGAAATAACATGTTGTGGTGGATTTGTGAGTTTGTTAACCACTGCGAAGAGTGTTTTGGGCCTGCACTTAGAATTCCTAATGATAGAGGTGAAATAAGAGGATCTTGCATCGTTAAGGGCTGTATGGTACTTAAGCGAGTGTTCTTTAAAAGCCAAAGAGTACACAATTAGTCCAGTTTTCCTGTATAGTCTTTCTAGGCGGTGACCCACAGTTTTCATCATTCTCAATTCAGGAGTGAACCAGGGTGAGGCATGGGTAGATTGAACCAGTCTAGTTTTAACAGGAGCATGCATCTCAGGTATTTGAGACAAAGCGTTATTGTATATAGAACAGATTTTTTATGGACAGTTAGATAGTAGACATTCTGACAAGGTAAAAGCCTTTTTTGAAGCAGAGAAGGAAGATGGATTGATTTTACGATAAGTCAACATTTTCTTCTAAATAATGCACTAATCTCAGAGAAAAAGTCAGAGGGCCATTTTGGAGGTCGGTAAATTAAGATTACAGCCAGTGGCATTTGGCCAGTCATTTTCATCACTAGGTATTCAAATGCTGAAACATCATGAAACTCTATCTTGGAGATTTTATTAGTCTCACGGCAAACTACAGCCAGACCTCCACCTCTACGACGAAGACGTGGTTGAGAAAAATAAATGTACCCAGGTGGAGTTAAGAGATTTAGGTTGAAAAGGTCATTGGGAACCTGCCAGGTTCCGTCAAAAGTAGCATATCCAGGTTTGTGTCAGTGATTATGTCATTCAGCAGTGATGCTTTATCAGTCAGAGAGCGAATGTTCAACACCACACATTGCATATTTGAGGATGCGCATTTGTAGGCTGGAAGATCAGGTTCAAAACGCAATGATCTTAGATTTACAGAAAGAAAATCTAACCCCTAACCCTAACCCTAACCCTAACCACACATAATTTTTACTGAAACATGTTCTGGGGCAGAAAGATTATGATTGGTTCAAGTGAATACCCAATCAAAGCAGAGAGGAGGCGGGAGTTTTGGATCATTTCAGACTTATGTTTATGCTTGTAGACTGTCTTTTTCAATTCAGACCACAGTTTGCACTAACCTTAATCATCCTTATCCTAACCCTAAACTTAATCTAACACTATCCATAAAATGTGCAGCTAATATGCAGCTAGTTATATTTGGTGAGCTAATTTTATGAAATTGTATAATCATTTTTTAAATGCTATCTTGGGATTTGATCTGGCAACCTTGGTAAAAGAACCATGTAAAAGAAGCTCTGTAATTTTAGAATGTTTCCCATTGTTCCAATTGAAGGATATAGATTTTCATAGCTCACTGGTAAGTTATGAACTTCTTTTGCCTGGTCATTATGGTCGTACTGAGGAACTTCCCAAAAGTTGTGAATTCAGCCCAACCCAGAAAAGTAATCTATTACAGTATTTATGCCCATCTCTGCCTGTCTGCTAATAACAGAAAACTGAGGGTAAAATGCTCACAGGCCCACCACAATTGGACAATAGAAGATTGGAAAAAGATTGCCTGGTCTGATGAGTCTAGATTTCTGATGCAACATTAATTTTGGTGTAAACAACATGAAAGCATGGATCCATCCTGCCTTGTATCAATGGTTTAACACTATTGGTGGTGGTATAATGCTGTAGTGGTGGTGGTATAATGGTGTAGGGGCAGGCATGGTGGCCTAGTGGATAGCACTGTGGCCTCACAGCAAAAGGTTCTGGGTTCAAACCCTGGTCGTCCCGGGGCTTTCTGTGTGGAGTTTGCATGTTCTCCCCGTGTCTGCATGGGTTTCCTTCGGATGCTTTGGTTTCCTCCACCATCAAAAACATGCAGGTTAGGATTGGGACTACAGATAAAAATGAGCATCTATGCTATAATCTGGCTCATTTACAGTCTGTACAGAAGTGTAAGATTGTAAATTAATTTGCACTGTCCCAAATAAATAAATAAAATATAAAAATAAATATTGTCTTTGCACACTTTGAGCCCTCTAAAGGCCTTTTTATGGTTCACGTGGTGCATTTCACCGCCAGAACACTAGGGGGTGCTGCCTGTGTCACCTCTGCCGCGCACCACCGGAAAGTTATTTACGAGTTGTTTGTCAGCCAGTTTATATCCTATGTTAGCAAACAAACTTGAGCAGAACTGCCCACTAAGTACTGCTTGCTGGCGAAGTGCTCATTTCAAAACGTTACTGACAAATAGACACTTTACAAACAGGTAACCCCGTCATTGTAACCAAACTATTTCAGTTTTTTCGCAAAGCTTGTCCTCCACAGTGTATAGCAACATCGACTGTCAATGCCACAGTCAAGAACCTTCAGCCACCAGCAAGTCTTGTTATAAGATTTTGTGTTTGTATATACCTACATTATCATACATCGATTGCCTATGCATTAACGCTGTTTTTTGCTACATAGTGATGCACTTGCCCATGGGTACGCAGATTTACAATTACCATCACTCTAGAGTAAGATGGGTGATTGTCATATCTGAATTTTCCTTTACATTTATGTTTTAAGATTTCTCTTTTTATCAATAAAGACCTGCTGTGAAGTCATGTTATTGCTCTTTATTGAGTAACCTGCACAAAGTTGCAAACAGGTAAAAGCAGCACAAAATATAAATATATAAAATAAAAACTATGCACATCAACTGTATACAAAAACGATATACATATAAGCAGCATATCATAAGGTGCAAACAAAACAGCAGAAACAGTTTGTTCTCAGAGGTGTAAAAAGTACTGGAGACCTGAGTAGAAGTAAAGATGCTGTACTAAAACCCTACTCCAGTAAATATGAAGTCACCTACTGGATTTCTACTTTAATAAAAGTCTATAAGTATCTGAATTTAAAATGGACTTATGAACCAAAAGTAAAATTGTGATCTTAAAAAGTACACAAATTAAATTTACAAGTAAAATAGTCACATCTGTCAATGGATAATATTAAATAGCAGAGGAGCTTCTACTAGGCTTGATGATGAATGTAATAAATGCAGGTTATGTAGAGTCCATCAGGTTTCCCCAAAAGCCCTTCTCGAGGTTAAACATTAACAAAAGTTTTGCCCCATAAAAGTACAGACTCAGTCTTTGTGGAGAGGTTTGGGAACCACTGGTCTTGAGCAGGGCCATTCACATAACTTTTAAATAGCATGTGCTGAAACTAGAAAAACAAAGACACCCCACATAAAAAAATAATTCCAACCATGACACAGACTATTTGAGAACTGTTATTATTTTTGAATATTTGCTTGAGAAGAAAATAGCTAGAGGGACAATGGTAACCCTCCATATCAGATCAGCCACTGCCTGGCCCAATCTGCTACACTCGCCGCTGGTGTCCTGCACCAGCCTGTTGGTCCACCCTACGTTTGTCTAGCTGTGCCGTCTGCTTAACCAGCCAGTCATCCTGGTTCCTCTTCTGTTTGGACTCCACCCGGGACACAGGTCTCTGCTACCGTTGAAGCTGGGGAGTTACACACAACAGGCACAGGTGGTGGTTTTGTAGTTAGGAGTAAAAGGATACAATTAATGTGCACTTATGAAGTTGAAGCATTAATAATTAATGTATTTCCTTTTCTCCCGTTGCAATAGTCTGGGTTAAGAATGGAGAAATGCTTAATAGAAGCCTATAGAGTATATATAGAATAGACGTGGTTGAATATGTCCTATCTAACTATCTGACCTCATAATGATCATTCATCCGTGTGTAAACAGCTACGGAAAGAAATACCACAGCGACCCGGGAAACTAGAGCGTTGCCCGCGAGTCAGACAAAGGAGCATAGGCTACCTAACTTGAACTGTGTGCGTGATAAACGCTGAAACGTTAGAGCAGACCGCAACAAGATAACTTACCATTCCCATTAAAACTCCACCGGAGATATTCGGGGAAATGATTTAGAATGTCTATGACAGAACTTAGTAAATTAATAATATTTAATTCCAATTAAAGGGCATCAAAGTACAACACTTTAACCGGACACAGAATTACACAATTATACCAAGAAATTACATGTCGTTTACACTTCTAAATATGATCTAAGATCTAAGCATGTCTTATACGGTACAGTCTATCTAATACAACATTTATCCAACACATTTGCTATGGCACACTCAGACGTGT
>JACXGM010029498.1:0-13642 GCA_016801145.1 Umbra pygmaea
GGGCGAAACCGGAGATACAGGAGACACTTGTAACACTGCAGACACGTAACAGGATGCATTGACGAACAAGGACAAGGCGGAAACACAAGGGCTATATACACATACAAATCAGAGACAATAGGATACACCCGTGCTAATCACCATGTAAACACCGTCCCACACTGATGACATCAGACCTGCACCTGTGAGACACATAAGGTGCACCAGGGGTAACCACAGACCACAATACATTAGGGAGCACTCAAAGGAACATAACTAAACCACTGTATTATCAAATACTGAACACACACTTAGAACGCAAGACAATAAGCACGAGAGACATCACTGCACATACAAGGGAAAACCAAGCTTATACAGCCCATACCGGGCTGGACGTGACACCATGTTATATATTTTCAAAGCTACATGGAGACACTGCAGAGGGGTTGAAAAGCCACCAGTTGCAGACCCCTGATCTACACATACAGTATTATGTACATAATATACTGTAATGTAGTGTAAGCAGCAATATGGTGTAAACATTTTTAGAGCTTCTAAGGAAATAAATAGTAGGAAATCAATTATGTAGCATCTCACCGGAAATTAAAACTGTAGCTTAAAAACCTCTATTTGTATGCACATTAAAAGGACATTGACTCCAATAAAGTGATGAATTACAATATAACCAGTGTCCAACATCAAGTGGCATTGTGCCCATTTCTTAAAGGACTGGGCAAACTCTATGAGAAGACAGAAACCCATTCTGGAATTCCCGCCTGAGCCGTCTGCTTTCTTCAACGTCCGCCTGCTGGACTGCCAACTTTCCTCCTCAGCATGGTGGGCTATCATCAGCTGCATGTACTGTTCTCGCTGCTGGTGTCCATGTTGCAGGATGGCTCTATTTTCATCATCCATGCTCCTCAGCGCCTCAAGGAAATCTGAATCCGTTTTCCTCTAAATCAAAATATAGACAACACAAAATGTGCATGCAATACTTCATTTGAAGAATAGTTTTTTATTAAAGGTTGAAAATGAAATTAAAAGGAATGATGCATAGTTTTAACCCTCCCCACCAAACATGGCCTCCCTCAAACCCCTGCAAAAAATTTAGAGCACCATTAATACATCCTACATGTGTCAGCTTTTAATTGTTGTGTTATTTGCAAGCATTTGGAAATTGATATAAATTGTCTTGAAATGTTTTTTTTGCCATTTGGTTTTATGTAAGCTAGTGTACTGCGTGATTACTGTAGGTTATGTGGTATGATTACATTTACAAATATTGGTTAATGTAATCTATTGATGTTGTTATGGTGCAATATATGCTTTGCATTGATGAAGGTGGATAGATTTTTGAGCAGCTAGGTAACTTTGTGACCTATATCAATGGGAATTAATTGTTAGCAAATATTTTCTTTACATATGACGAGATAGATACTGTACATGATGTAGCTTGTGTAGGGTTGTGGTTTCCTATAGTCACCAGAAACAATCAACAAAAACAACACAGTAGAAATCCATTTCAGTAGCACAAACCCCTAAACCCATTGAGATTACGAATCAAAATTTAAGATAATTTCTCTCAACAGACAACATGGGTTTGTACCTCGGCTTCTTTGCGTTTCAGACGAGGGCTTACTGGTGCTCGCAAGAAACATGCTGACCCCTGTCGCCTGTAGCACATTGTGGGCATCTGATTCATCTGAAAAATACGATGAGAAGTAAAAAAATACAAAAATGTTTAAGAGAATATTATTTTGAAGTGATATTATTTACCTTTACAACGAACTGGTCCTCAGATTTTTGGCTAGCTTCCAACAACACATGTGCCGAGTCTTGTTTGTGCTCTCCCAGAAAAAGGAAGGTCTGTGCCCCAATAACCGTTTGGGTGCCGGTCAGAACCAATTTGTGTTGTTATGGTCCTTTATTTTTTCCTGTGTAAACCATGCACAGCGCGTACAACCGAATTACACTTACATACTTTCTCGTTACGATCGCCATTTACAGCTCCCGCTGTATTTCATCCTCAGCATAAATGCACAGTAAAGCCTGAATCTCGTCGTCGGTTTATCGGTCGTATTTTTTACATTCCTATTTAATGATTTTGATTTCGCTAATAAAACTGTTACTGTTTACACGGTAGCAAAGTTTTTAAAATGGTGGTTGCGATGAAAAATTCAGCGTGGATTCAACGAAATGCTACGTTTACCAACCAATCAGCATGTTCTGTGCCAAAGTCCAACCCCCTAAAGGTCAGGAACTTTCAAAAGTACTACCCTCCGGGGAGGTACTTCTTATGGGGTAAAAATCTACCCCAAACTTTATTTCGTTCCTGGGCCGCTTTGCGCGTTTCGACCAAAGGACCACCCCAAAGTCCATAGTTCCTGGGGAACGTTCCTGCAGTGGAAAGACGCCATAAGTCATGGGAAAAGGTTCTGGTGACGTTTTTAACCTATTTCTTGATATTTAAAAAAACTATAAGATAATCTCTCTACACAAAGGCAACACCTAAAGTTCACGATTGTTAACAAAGTCGATCTGGTCACATTCCTGTTGAAATAAAATTATTACAATCAGTAATAAATGTACCGTACCCATTACTAGTTTATGATGTGCCCATTATTACAGTAGTTTATGAAAGCAGTAACAGTGTATGATTAATAGATGTACCCATTACTACTTTTAGGTGAACAAAATGAACAACACTGATCTCTAATAAAAATAAAAGCAGTAATGAACAGTATGATTAATATACTGTAACACCATAAATATACATTGGTGGCGCGCTGTACTCGAACCCTGTAAGCCTGGTTTACAGACCTTAATCGTTTCCACTACACCATCAAGCCTGTGTGAACTGGATATGTTTTTGGTGGAGTTAAGTTTAACTGTTTAGACTGTGTAGGATTTTGTAAATGAAAAGGTATTTTAAATATACAGTAGGCAGTTTACATGAGACAATTATATTGTAGGACAATAGTTTAATGACTATAGTGCTACAAATAATACATTTAACTTCAGAACGTAGTTGTCTTATTGATAAACAGGTTGTACACTAGAGATTAAGGGAAATTATTTGGGTTATTCCTGGAGCCACCTGGCGGCCATTTGTTGTATTGTTTTCTTTTAAAAACTGCCACCAACATTTTATTCACTCGGCTGAAGTGTGTCTCGTATAACACGGTACAGTTTTACCCCTTTTGCACCACTTTATCATGTGATCTGTATAAATTTATAATTATGAATATCATATACCAGTGTGAGCATACACTCACCTAAAGGATTATTAGGAACACCCGTTCAATTTCTCCTTAATGCAATGATCTACTCAACCAATCACATGGCAGTTGCTTCAATGCATTTAGGGGTGTTGTCCTGGTCAAGACAATCTCCTGAACTCCAAACTGAATGTCAGAATGGGAAAGAAAGGTGATTTAAGCAATTTTGAGCGTGGCATGGTTGTTGGTGCCAGACGGGCCGGTCTGAGTATTTCACAATCTGCTCAGTTACTAGGATTTTCACACACAACCATTTCTAGGGTTTACAAAGAATGGGCTGAAAAGGGAAAAACATCCAGTATGTGGCAGTCCTGTGGGCGAAAATGCCTTGTTGATGCTAGAGGTCTGAGGAGAATGGGCCGACTGCTTCAAGCTGATAGAAGAGCAACTTTGACTGAAATAACCACTCGTTACAACCGAGGTATGCAGCAAAGCATTTGTGAAGCCACAACACGCACAACCTTGAGGCGGATGGGCTACAACAGTCGTAGACACCACCGGGTATCAATCATCTCCACTACAAATAGGAAAAAGAAGCTACAATTTGCAAGAGCACACCAAAATTGGACAGTTGAAGACTGGAAAAATGTTGCCTGGTCTGATGAGTCTCGATTTCTGTTGAGACATTCAGATGGTAGTCAGAACTTGGCGTAAACAGAATGAGAACATGGATCCATCATGCCGTGTTACCACTGTGCAGGCTGGTGGTGGTGGTGTAATGGTTTGGGGGATGTTTTCTTGGCACACCTTAGGCCCCTTAGTGCCAATTTGGCATGGTTTAAATGCCACTGCCTACCTGAGCATTGTTTCTGACCATGTCCATTTCTTTATGGCCACCATGTACCCATCCTCTGATGGCTACTTCCAGCAGGATAATGCACCATGTCACAAAGCTCGAATAATTTCGAATTGGTTTCTTGAACATGACAATGAGTTCACTGTACTAAAATGGCCCCCACAGTCACCAGATCTCAACCCAATAGAGCATCTTTGGGATGTGGTGGATCGGGAGCTTCATGCCCTGGATGTGCATCCCACAAATCTCCATCAACTGCAATATGCTATCTTATCAATATGGGCCAACATTTCTAAAGAATGCTTTGCGCACCTTGTTGAATCAATGCCACATAGAATTAAGGCAGTTCTGAAGGTGAAAGGGGGTCAAACACAGTATTAGTATGGTGTTCCTAATAATCCTTAAGGTAAGTGTACATCACAGACAGACAGACCATCAGTCCTCTGGGCGCAGCATGAGCACTGATACATTCACTCACATTTGTCTGTACATGTTTGTGTATTTTGTACACTTTCTTTTATTTAAAGAAAATATGAGGCATGGCTCTGTTTTAGGAAAAAAGTGGGTAGAAAACCCTGACACTATGTGCAGTGCTCTTCATTAAGTAAAAAAAGATTTCCTGTTTCACAGAGGTATAATGAGAATACTATGTGACATTATCTGGGATGTTAGTGATCAGTTGCATTTCTAATATTTTCAAAAGCATAAACTAAATAAGTCTTCAATACTCAACTCTGGCCCTCAAACACAATGCAGGTCTGTTCTTTAATTGCAAATCTCTCTTCTCTGACTTATTTACACCTGGTACTATACACCAGGTGGGTACACTTACTTATAAGGTATAGCAGAAAACAGCAGGCTCTGAGTGATAAGGTAAGATTTCAGTACTCCTGCCCTAAATGCATTTTTATGCTATTGCTTTTATTACAGGTTGAACCTGACGAGCTTGACTGAAGTTGTCAGCATTAAGCAGTTTGATCCTTTGGATATCCGTTTTCATCCAAGTTCCGGCATCAGTTAAACTTTAACATCCACTTCTGATCCAGAGGAGGGGGAAAAGAGGATTGTGTAATAGTGTGTAATAGTATTGTAATAGGGTGTAACAGTCTGTAATACTTTTGTAATAGTGTGTAAATAGTATTGTACTAGTGTTTAATAGTATTTCAATAGTGTATAATAGTATTGCAATAGTGTATAATAGCATTGCAATAGTGTATAATAGTATTGTAATAGCGTGTAATAGTATTGTAATAGTGTGTATTAGTATCATAATAATCATGTTAATATCTTTCTAAAAACATGCTAGCAACATGTTAATCATGCTAGCAACATACCAATCATGCTAGCATCATGCTAATCATACAAATATTTTACTAAAAACGTGCTAGTAACATATTAATCATGGTAGCATCCTGCTAGCAACATGCTAATCATGCTAGCATCATACTAATCATGCTAATATCTTGCTAACATCTTGCTAAAACATGCTAGTAACATCTTAATCATGGTAGCATCCCGCTAGAAACATGCTAATCATGCTAGCATCATACTATTCATGCGAATATCATGCTAACATCTTGCTGAAACATTCTAGTAACATCTTAGTCATGCTAGCATCATGCTAATCATGCTAATATTTTACCTAAACATTTCCAACCCCACCACACAGTTACTCCTGCCACTATGAAAAATACTACTGGCGGCTAGAACACTTCACACAATTTCCCCATAAATTGTACCTAATCTAGTTAAGTGTTCTTGCCTTTGGCAAGGAACACATACTATTATTTGACATCGATATTATTATTATTATAGCCAAACTCTGCCCCCCTACTCCTCCCAGAGTTTTTACACTATACACACAAGTAAGGTGTCAAAACGTGCGGTTTGTTCCTAATCACATTTCTGTTATTTTGTGGAAGGTTTCATAAAACGGTCTACAAAATATCATCGTTTTTAAAAATCCCCTAGGAATGAATGGATGGAATTTTCAGAGCGCTACTACTCCCAGAATTCTTACACTACACAAAAAGTAAGGTGTCGAAATGTGCGGCTTGTTCCCTGTCACGTTTTTGTTATTTTGTGGAAGGTTTCATAAAATGGTTTTCGAAATATCATTGTTTTTGTGGCGAAAAAAATCGTCCCATAGGAATGAATGGACGGAGTGTAGAGCAGGGGTCACCAACCCTGGTCCTGGAGAGCTACCATCCTGATTGTTTTCACTCCAACCCTAATTTAGCACAGCTGATTCTAATAATTAGCTGGTTGATACACTGAATGAGGTGACATTATGTGTGGTTGGAGTGGCAAGGAACACATACTATTATCTGACATATATATATTATTATTAAGTGTTCTTGCCTTTGGCAAGGAACACATACTATTATTCGACATACAGTGGGTACAAAAAGTATTCAGACCCCTTTTAAATTTTCACTCTGTTTCATTGCAGCTATTTGATCAAATCAAAAAAGTTATTTTATTTCTCATTAATGTACACTCAACACCCCATCCTGACAGAAAAAGCTGAAATGTAGAAATGTGTGCAAATTGTTGCAGATTGCAGTGAGATTACTAGAGGAAAATGTTATCTAAACATGGATTAAACAAAGAAATCTCATCTGGACCAGTTTGACAAGGCAGAAGAGAGAACTGTACAAGGACAACACTGAGAAACATCCAGCAGAGGGTGCTATAGAAGGACACTGGACTCCTGCCTCCCTGAGCAGGGGGAAAAAGAAGGCAGGGTCTTACCTCACCTGATGGGAAAAACCAACAGTTTTAACACAAGTCCACTAAGACTCCTCCTCTTGGAAGAACACCAGCCTACAGAGAATGTATGATCATGTTAAGTGAGCTAGGCTTCTCCTAGCGTGAGCAAAATGAAGTTTTGATGGTCAGTAAGAAATGGACCCTCAGAAGAAGAGGTTCTGAGATTGGCCATGTTGGCCATATTATTGGCCATGTTGAATGTTGAAGCTATGCAATAAAATGGTTGGAGTAATTTTACAATATTACTTAGTTAATTGTATCATGTAATAAGAAGTACAAAGAAATCGTGGGAGAGAATGAAGTAAAATGTTAACCTATTGAGAAACTTGAAATGACTGTTACAATGTGGTTATGGAGATATTTGCATTTAATCTGTTAATGGTTAATGAAAGAAGTGGGTAATTAAACCCAATCAAAAGTAATGGAATTTGATTTAGATTTTATTATTTATTTTTTTGTTTTTATTACTTGGTAGAATATAGAAATGTGTGAAAAATTTGGTAAATTTGTTTTTGGTTAATAAGGGGTTATAGGGTGTGTTAGAGAACAGCATTATACTGTGTGAAAGCTGTTAATTTGAAAATGTGTGGTTATATTTTGTTTTAGGGATTTATTAGCATTATTAGGATATATTTTAAGTGTAAGCTGGAGGACATTCCTCATGGGGTCTGGAATACTCAATGAGACAATTCAAGGGAAAAACCCTTCACTGGGCGTGTTAAGCCTGTTTTATGCTTCTGCGTCAAATCGACGGCGTACCCACGTAGACCTCTCTGCGTCAATGCGGACCCTTCGCCGTAACCTCCACCGTCGAGTGACGTGCACCTCTCCAAAAATGTAACTTGCCCGTCGAGGCTACGCAGAGGAGTATGGGGAGGCTGCAGACCTTAAGCCGGCAGATATACGACCCAGACAGTTTTAAGCCCCTGTTGTTCCTGATGCATCCAGTAGGGAGAGGCTGTAATATGAGCCTATTCATATTATAATATTAGCCTAATCAGAACTTGCAGCGTGATACAGACAGGCAATATTTACTTTCTATCATTACATTAACCATAAGCCTTACCCTAACCTTAACCACTCTGAAACCTTGCTGTTAAGCCCATCTAAAATATATTAAGAATACCTTCAGTATTTATATTGATGAAATGTTACGTCGGAAATACATTAGTTTGCCGATCTTTACTTTCTATCATTAAATTAACCATGGGCCTTACCCAACCCCTTACCCTAACCTTAACCACTCTGAAACCTTGCTGTTAAGCCCATCTAAAATATATTAAGAATACCTTCAGTAATTGCAGTACTGAAATGTTACGTCAGAAATACATTAGTTTGGAAACATGCTGAAAGACACAAAAAATATCCTTCTACCCCTACTGGACGCATTAGGAATAACAGGGGCTTAAAACTGTTCACTGGGCCGTAAAACTGTTCCCTGGGCCGTATATCTGCCGGCTCCAGGTCTGCAGCATCCCCATATAGACGCAGAGCGCAAAGACTGTCACGCCCAAATCACACAGAATCCGTCATTGCGTATGCGTAACAACGGAAGTCCAGTCAAATCAAATTATTGGTCATCAGCTGGTCTTTAAAAAACAAAGCCACAACGTCATGGGAAGGTAAGGAAATGACCATGGCTCTGTGGTCACAGAATTACCTAGTGATGACGTTGCCAAAAAGTATTTTGGTGACGTGACGAATCCACAACTAATACTGCCCAGATAGCAAAATAAAACGGGCCAGGTCTGGCCCACATCTGCCAGTTTTATCCGGGCCACATCCGTTTTGGATTGCCGGCCCTGCAGTGGCCTCGTTGTGGCTGACCTGAAGTCTGTTAGTATCTGTGCAAAGGGTGCCGTCTCAGCTTGGACTGGACAGATTCAAGTGGTGTTGTCCATGATCCTGAACATGTCAGTCTGTGCAAATGGTGGTCACACCAGATACTGACTGGTTTTCAGACATTTTGGTATTGTGTTTCAAGTTTAAAGTTCATTACTTTATTTTCTGTAGATATTTACAGTAGATTACTGGCAGCAGAGTTGCCAGTAAAGTGTTGTATATTTACAGCATTGGTACTGTTTATTGCTTTACAATGTATTACTGTATGTTATTATATTTACAGTAATTTACTGGCAGCAGAGTTTTTATTCTGTATATAACAATCAATCTCTTGTAACATTTGTAAGAAAAGCAGCTGATGTTTCCATCCAGAGCCGGCCCAGCCACTAAGCGACCTTTGCAATTGCAAAGGGCCCCGTGGCCAGCAGAGGGCCCCCTAGAGTCACTGCTAGCTGAAAAAAATCACACATCAAAAGTAACATAACATAAATAAATAAAAAGAAATGGGCCTACAGCGCTCTTTATCAGGCATCATGATAAGGACAGATTTTATTTATTTATTTATTATGACGATTGGCTATTTTCCCGTGACCGCAAGTCTTGACCTTGAATGACCCTATGATGTCACTCGTTGTCACTTGGTCAGTGTCGGCCAAGGCGGTAGTCTTAGACATGGAAGTTTATGCAACCATGGGCTTAGCGGCCAACCGTGGAACTGCACTCATGCGGCCCAAAAGCATTTTTTCCCATAGACTTTCATGGTGAAAGAAACTTCTATATGTCAGTGGATAATTTTTTGGGGGGTATATCAACTTACCAGCCCGAACACTTAAAGGGTCCTTGTTTAAAACGTACCATTTTTTACATTTTTAAAATGCACTAGTAGCCAAATCCAGAGTTATTATACCAGGCATGATGAACGCGCACAATAAACGCGCGCATAACCGCGGGACTGCGCCCGCCTACGTCGCCCTGTACTGCGCCAGTTCACATGACGTTTTCCCGGAGGTCCTGTTGCAATATGCGCTAGCTGAACCTGGGAGTTGCTCGGGTTATAATACAGTCAGTCAGCTATGGATAAAAATATTCTACGGCAACTTTCAGTCATGGTAAGTTCAATACTTAGATTCAATACAGGAAAAAAAAGTAGTTTGGCCTTTTGTTTAATAAATATATATGTGTACTGTTGTGTCTACGTTATGACGTTGCATAACGGAGTTGACTTTGGCTAACCTCACACCGAGTATTACAGTGTATTTTAACCGTAACTTAACTCCATATTACTTAGCTAGCTAACGTTATAGAAAGTTTGCTAAGTAGTTAACAATTGACTGAAAACTGTGTGTGTGTTGTAAAACTAATACTTTTTGTCGTCATAAGTGTAATGCATTTAATACATGTATTTTAAAGTAATTACATTGTCTATCTGTCATAGTCTGTGGACGAGTCTCTGCAGCTATTTGGACAAGGTGAACAACATTTATATATTTCCATAATCCTTTAATGAAGATGATACACAAATTGATGGACCTGGCAGGATATATGTATTATAGGAACAAACACATAAGTAGTCGGAGTGCTAGCTAATGCAACTGAATATGCATTTGCTGAACTATATTCATTACAAGCATTCTTATTTTTTCTATTTGCATAATCCTTTGATAAAGATTATACACAAACGATGTATGTTTAAACGATGCCCAATTGGCACTAAGGGGCCTAAAGTGTGCTAAGAAAACATCCCCGACACCATTATACCACCACCACCAGCCTGCACAGTGGTAACAAGGCATGATGGATCCATGTTCTCATTCTGTTTACGCCAAATTCTGACTCTACCATCTGAATGTCTCAACAGAAATCGAGACTCATCAGACCAGGCAACATTTTTCCAGTCTTCAACTGTCCAATTTTGGTGTGCTCTTGCAAATTGTAGCCTCTTTTTCTTATTTGTAGTGAATATGAGTGGTACCCGGTGGGGTCTTCTGCTGTTGGAGAAATTGAACTGGTGTTCCTAATAATCCTTTAGGTGAGTGTACATCCTGCATTAAATTATCATGACTCATGTATTACTTTAGGTAATTAGTACCTGTAATGCTATAAAATGTATATGAGAGCTTAATAAACCATTTTTGTTTAAAGATGCACAAAGTACATTTTTATAATCCAATATTTAATAATATCTAGGTCTGAAAGTGTGGCTGATAGGCAACAGCTACATCCGACGTGAGGAGGAGAGAGCCAGACACACCACAGGGAGGAACCTGGGAGTGGATGGCCATGTGTGATTGTTTGGTTGGGGTGGTCTGAGATGGAGGGATCTTCTTCCCTTTTTTCATCAGTCCTTGAGAGGAACAGTCCTGGGTTTCCTGCTATTTCACTGTGGCGGCAACGACCTTGGCAACATCAAAGGTGTGGAGCTTGTCACAGTGATGAAGCAGGACCTGTTGCACATCCATGGCATCCTTTCTGAGATGAAGATCCTTCTCTTTTCCATCAATGAGAGATGTCACTGGAGGAAAGAAGATCCAGGAAAGATCAACAAGACCAGAATGTGGGTGAACAGAGAGATGGGCAAATTAGTCAGGGATTTGGGTGGAGACAGTGAAAGGCGTCCTTGCTTAAAGTTTTGACTGCCCTGGCATATTTATAAGAGACAGAGTTCATTTTACAAAATTAGGATTTTTTTTAAAGTAGCATCCCACAGTCCCCTGAGGCTAACAGGATTGCATTTTTTTTTACAATAAAAATAACTTGCAAATATGACAGGGCAGCCCTCTTTGTGTAAGGATATGTCTCCACCTACTTATGTAAACATTTTAAACGTTATATTTTTTTATTTAATAATGATTCTGTTCACATAAATATTGTTTTGAGTAAGAATGGTGAAGCCTGGTAACACTGTATCGAAACCCTGAAAGCCTGTCAGAGTCATGAGATTTATTCCATGAAAAGTTTGAGAATAAAGTCAAAAACGTTGGTAGTACATGTAACTTGTAATAAGCATCAGTTAGGTTTAGGGTTTCTCTTACATCCATGTTTAACACTCATCATATGATGCGTTTGAGGGATATATGCTGTAAAGCCTGTAAAGTGGATTAAGGATGAAGCCATAGATATATTAAGAGAAGCTCTGTTCACGACACTGCAGGCTTATCCAGCAGCTAGCACAAGCTCACATGACATAATGATTGTATTTCCTTGGTTGTCTAAATAGATCCATTGTTTATTTAGATAAGCATGTAAACGATCAGGAACAACGAAAACAATTTTTAACGTTAGTGAATATTTTCAGACTATGTAACGGCGAGTTAATGAGTTCGCCACGTGTACCCATGGACGTATTAAGAGAACAAACTTTACTTGTGAGACGAGAGAAGCTGAAGAAAGAAGCTCATGAACGCGCATTGTTGCTACCGGATGCTACGACATCTTAAAACATGCATGGTTGCTACGACAACACAAACAAACTATTGCTAGTGCGCATGTCCGTTGGGCCGCACAACGCGGAAGATCCGGGTATTTTGGAGCTCCATGTTTGCTCCATTCAGGGCCGGTTCTGGACGTTCTGCCGCCTTAGACAAGACCAAAAAATGCTGCCCCCAACCCCACTCCCAGACACATTTATCTGTGTCTGAAACAATGCGTTATTAGGAAATATTCATGTGAAATAAGATTTATTAACGAATTAGTTTAGGCCTATTTACGGATTAACAAATTAGATTATTTATATTTTGAAGTTGATTGTGCAATATGATAACTTTTATACATATTTCAGAACTCATTTAGTCTCCAGCCACGTAAAGTGGCCTGTTTTCTCTGCTGTCAGTCAGTGATGTTTTCTAAAATGAGGCATGAGGCAGAGGCGGTCTTAACATAGAGGCATAGGTAGGCGGTTGCTTGGGGCCCCCTACCAGCAGTCATAGTAAGGGGGCCCCCAACCAACCTCAAAATAAAGAAAAAGTCCTTTATCATCATAAACACTTCAAAAGTATAGTCAATTGTATTAATATTCTTAAGAAACACTTTGAAACGTTGAAGTAGTAGCTAACATGTTGAGTTCATGGTTATCTTTCCATACACATACAACCAGCTCTGGCCCAAGCTATAGACAAGAACTGTTCGCCTGGCAACACTATATTATGTCGGCTTGGATTTTCCTTTTCAAAATAATAGCGCTCATAATTCATTGGGCCCTATCTTACACCCGGCGCAATTGACTTTTTACACAAACGCATGTATCATTCCTATCTTACACCCGACGCATATGGGACTTTTCCCTCCACAGACGCGCGTCGGTAAATTAGGGAATGAACTTGCGTTCGTTGGGCGGTTCAGCGGAAAGAAGAGGCGTGTTCCGGCGCAAACGTTCCCTGGTGCTATCTTGCAGTTCCCGAAAACAATTACGCCACTGACTAGGAAAAACCTGGTAAAAATATATAGGCTATCATTATTTTCGCTGGACAACAATGTACTTCGCTTTTCTAAACGGCTAAGTCCAGGTCGGCAAAGTTTGCATGGTTATGTACCCTCCCTGCAATCCCCGCAACTGAACGTAATAAAACTGATGCGCGGTCACTGAAACTCACTGCTACATACTGTTCGAGGATATATTCCGGACCACAAAATATATTGAAATATTACAGTCTCCTAATATCCAGATAGCATGGAGAGGCAGAGGCAATTTTTTTTTGGGAATAAATATATTGTCCTATAAATAAACTCCACAATATGTAGGCTATTGCATGCCTAGCATATTAATTAAATGGAGAATTGTCTTTGTGGAATAGATGCATGCATTGGGAGTAGAAGTCATTCAGAGAACAGATAGGAGTGCTGAGCTTTCCAACTTTCACAGGCAACGGGTAAAAATCTAAAATATATCTATATCTAATTTGTCTATGTTGTACCTAAATCGCTTGAAGTAGTAGTAATTATTTGACTATCTCGCTCATTAAGCAGCTCACAGTCGCAG
>JACXGM010029500.1:0-13641 GCA_016801145.1 Umbra pygmaea
CAGGGTGGGAGTCAGAGGAACAGGGCAGGGTGGGAGTCAGAGGAACAGAAAAGGGAAAAAGAGGAGCTGCTTGTCACCAAAACATACACTCACTTCATTAGTTAAATATTTTCAACTGCTCGTTAACACAAATATCTAATCATGCTATCACATGGCATCACGTCAATGCACTTAGGCATGGAGACATGGTCAAGAAGATCAGCTGAAGTTAAAACCAAGCATCAGAGTGGGGAAGAAAGGTGATTTAAGTGGCATGGTTGTTGGTGCCAGATGGGTGGGTTTGAGTATCTCAGCAAATACTGATCCACTGGAATTTTCCCACGCAACCATGTCTAGGGATTACACAGAAAATGCATTGTTTGATGGCAGTGGTCAGTGTAGAATGGCCAGACTGTTTCTAACTGAAAGAAAATGCAACAGTAACTTGAATAACCAGTTACAAACAAGGTATGCAGAAGAGCATCACTGAATGCACAAAACACATCGAACCTTGAAGCATATGGGCTACAGCAGCAGAAGATCACACCAGGTGCCACTCCTTTAGGGTAAGAACAAGATACTCAAACTACAATATGCACGGGACCATCAAAATTAGACATTAGAAGATTAGAAAAACTTTGCCTGGTTTGATGATTCTCGATTTCTGCTGCAACATTAAGATGGTACGTTCAGAATTTGGCATAAACAACACAAAAGCATGAATCCAGGCTGGTGGTGGTGTAACGGTGTGGGGGATATTTTCTTACCAATTGAGCAACATATTGTTGCTGACCATGTCGATCCCTTTATGACCACAGTGTCATGTCACAAAGCTCACATCATCTCAAACTGGTTTCTTGAACATGACAATGAGAGTTTACTGTTCTCAAACGGCCTCCACGGTCACTAGATCTCAATCCAATCAAGCATGGGACGTAGTGTAACGAGAGATTCGCATCATGGATGTGATTCGCATCAGAATTTGCAGCAACCGCGTGATGCATTAATGTCAATATGAACCAAAATCTCTGAGGAATGTTTATAGCAACTTTTTGAATCTATGCATCAAAGAATTAAGGCAGATCTGAAGGCAAAACATAATCCAACCCGGTACTAGCAAGGTGTACCTAATGAACTGGCCGGTGAGTGTATATTTCCATTACACTTGCAGAAGACCACTCACACAGGACCAGTAATATGCACATACACAACTGTATGAATGGGCAGGCACGTGCACACACTCAGATCCATCAGTGAATATCCCACAGGGTCCGATGAGCCAACGCTACACAGACACTGATAAGCTGTCCTCAGAGAAACATGGTTTGCCACCAGGGTCAAAGTGCTCTGTATGGCCCTGCTGGAAATTGTACTTCCATCATAAACAGCTGCCGTAGCAACAACAGCATGACAAACGGTCCAAGACAATCCACCATATTTGAAACTCTTATAACAAGTACATATATTGTTCAAATGTTTCTCAATGTAGATTTCTCACAGAGCAAACAGTCAGACTTTCTTTTCAGATAGTTTTCAAAAACATTTGCTTCCTTAACATTGATTCTAGCGTTGTCATCACAAGTCCGCACTCATTAAACTAAATATCATGTCAGGATGTTGAAACATGATTGAGAATACTTATCACAGCATGCAACTGGTCCATGTGTAGAAGCTATCACTGCCTATGCAAAGTGGCTATTAATGTTCAACAGTACTAAAAATGATTAGCACTAATGTCACTAACAATATACAGTTTCAAATGCTGTATAAATAAAGGATAGAAAATGTGAAGAGCTACCTCAAAAAATTACACATTTTCCTAGGAGACTACACAGACCCTTGATGATGACATTACTGTAAACAACTGTTCACATCCGCAGGCCTACCGGACACTTTATGCATTCAACATTGTTTGACAAGACAATAGCTTGCAGGCTGCATTGTTGACAGGCCTGCAGTCTAACATGCTCTAAATTAAAGAGCTCTGCAGTCTAACATGCTCTAAATTAAAGAGCTCTGCAGGCTAACGGACTCAGATTCAAGGTGTTGTGTTAAGGACTTGGATGAGAGAGTTGGCAGGCTTAATCGTACCATGCCACTTGCATCCATATGTTTACTCGACCCATCAAGTGCAGATGGACAAAGTCCACTCGAAGCCATAGATTTTAAAAGCAACAGAAGGCTGAGGTTAATACAGGAACAATCTGTCTGAAGGTATATCAAATCTCTGGTGAAAATGGAAATACTAATTGGCTGCTCTTGTGTAGCTATGTTTTGTGTGTGTAGCCATGTTGTGAATGTTGATAGTACAGTTTGATAAAAAGACCCATGGTAATTCCTAATTAACTTATACCATATGTTACAATGTTTGCTTGTGCAGTAAATGGCACCATTAATCTCTGACAAGTTTGTTACTTGCATTATACAAAGTTCTTTGAAATGAGTTAAGACTTGTTGCAATAAAATGGCCTTGGGCAAGTACACTAAGAGTTTGCTTGTCCAAGGTAAAAAAAGGAAATGAACAATGACTTCTATTCTTGCAATGCAATGTGTAAATTTACACTCCAAGGTAATCTGTGAAGCATGGACCACTACACAATATCGCCTTCTGCACATGCCTTATTTTCCAATGAAACTGTGACCAACAAGACCAGGCTACCAATAAAAACATGAACAAGTGTATATTTTCAAGCTTTTTAATACAAACTTAATAAACTATCAGTCCCTCTTAACATGTAAGACACTGACTCCAAATACTTTGTTATACCGTTTGTTTTATCAAGTATTGCACAATGTAGGTACAAAATTAATATACGATTACATTTTGTCCATAATATAGCAAAATCTTTCAACTCTTAACAGAAAATACAACTCTTAGCTATGTTTTTCAAAAAAGCAAATATTCTTAAATCCCACCACTATGGAATATTCTGTACACAATCTTTAGAATAGTCGATGTGTTTTTTTAAACGATGGATTCATTTGACAATTTCAATAAAAAAAGAAATAACATAAAGTCGCTGCAGCCATCACGGATCACTGTAGTAGTAAAAAGATATAAATGCAATACCATGTCGTAGAAACAATATATACTCTGATATTTTACAAACTCTGTACTAAATTAAATTATACAATTAGAAAAAAGACCAGGAAATCCCACTTATTAAATGCCAATCCTTGGAAAATTGGCGGTGTCCAGTTGTCTTAAATACTGAAAGAGGCCATGACTTGTATTGTTTTTCATGTTTATATCTTTAAAACAGTCAGGTAAAAAATTATTTTGTGCTTGGTTGGCAAAAGAAATAACAATGATGCATGTCGAAGTATAGGTAACCAAGCTTGGACAACTTGTACTACAAGCTTCGTCTTAAAAACAAAATCGGATATAACTCAAGGGGGCAAAGTTGTTTCACCCTCGGGCTCATGCGCTTCGACATTAATCTTATAGTTGATACCAAGTCACTTTTCCTTTTTTTGACATTCTGTTTTCTTTTTCTCAATTTTCCAAATGTGCATTAAGTCTGTGTTTTTCCCCCATATCACATATCTCTGGTCATTTCTGTGTAGTAGTAGTTGTAGTATTTTCAGTACTAATTGGCCATCACTGGCTGGAATTGTTGGTTTGAATACTGCATGTTGTTCAAGCTGAAATTCAAGCCATCCATGAGGGACTTGTCATTGAGGCCTCCGTAGGCCGCAAACACGTCAAAGGCATTGCTGTATTGCAGCGGGCTGAGGCTGAGGGAGCTGTCCCCAGGGAAGAGGGAGCTGGGACTCCCCTGGCCCTGGAGGTTGGGGAACACAAACTCCTTGGCATTGGGGCTGAGGGCTGAGGCCTTCTGCTGCTGTTGGCCCAGACCAAGCCCGTAGAGTGAGTGCATGGAGGTGGAGATGGCTTTTTGCTTCAGCAGAGTGTTCACATTCAGGCCCAGGTTGGTGGGCGAGGTGCGGGATGCCTTCTGGCTCTGGCCGTTTTGGCCTCCGCTGCTGCCGCCATTCTGGTTGCTGCGACCACTGCTCTTCATTTTGGTGGAGCCGAACTTAGTGGCGGCAAAGGTGGCGGTGGTGAAGGTTAAAGGCTGAGCGGAGCGCGGCATGAACGTGGGGCTGACGGCGGCCGAGTGGCCGAAGGGAGGCGAGGGAGAGCTGGAGGTCGGAGAGGGGCCCACCACAGGCTCACTGATGGGCATGAAGACCTGGGCCTCTGGGTTGAAGCTGTTCTTGATCTCCTTGTCCAGGTCCAGCCCACTGGGGCTGCTTTCATTGCTGTCATCCACATAGAGCACCTTGACGGGCCCCTTCTCCCCGATCTGGTAAGACACCTCGAAGGGGTCGATCCACACACTGAGATCCTGAGGCAGGTTGTGGCGCACATCTTCAATGTCCAGGCCACTCTCTTTGGCTGCCTTCTCCACCACAGGGTCTACCTTCTCTCCCACGTGGATGCACCTGAATCCGGAGCCCTTGAATGGCTTGTCTGGGTACCAGTGGCCTTCGTACTTCCCTTTAAGCTGCCTTTCCAGCTCCTCGCCGAAGATGTTGACACGTCGCCGTGGCAGCTTGTTGTACAAGTAGGAGATTATGAAGTTGAGGGCTACTTGGATTTCAAGCTGCATAGCTGGTTGACTGGTCCGTGTGCAAGATGAGATGTCGGCCGCTGCGTCCTATTGGGTTGCTTTGCGTATCCGTGGTGGGTAGCGTAGATACGTCCCAGGCAGGGTCAGGTGTGAGGGTTGGATTGGCTCAGCGCCAGGCAAAGGAAACAAGCTTTGTGGGACTGCTTCAAAAACAAAAAGTGCTGGTTGCAGAAGAGAGGCAATGTTCCACAGGTTGAATTATCCTTTTTTCCCCCAAAGAAGAAGAGAAAAAAGATTAGCATGTTGTTCTTTTATATGCAAGACAAGAACGAGGCAGTAGATTTTGCACCAGGTTATTAATTCAGAATACAAAGTTTTTTTTGCTAAACTAAAAAAATATTAATCCCTTAAATATCAACATTGATTACTAAAGTAACATTCAAACTAAAGTAGCATTTGATAGACAACTGCTCAACTTTTTGTAAACAGGTAATGCTTTCCAAACCTAGCAGTATCGTAGCCTACTGGAGGAGGAGTAGACATTAATATAGTGAAATAAAATGCCCTTTAAAGGTTAACCTTTAACTTCCTAAGGGAAACACCTAGAATCCGCATTGCTACCTGCATAACGCACTCAAATCAACTTGTATTTCATAAAATAAATAGCTGTCACCTCTTAGTATAGTATAGTGTCAATGTAATGTCACACAATGGAACACCACCCATTAATAGCAATGACAAGCTAGGATAAAAAGTCGGATTACATAACTCCGATCAAAAACAAGAAAAGCCCAACAAACTCACATTTATATTGTTTATAAAAATCCCCAAGTATCACAATTTCTGTTTCTCAACGCTTTACAGAAGCATATGACTGATTGTGTTACATAATCAATAGCATGCTGCAGCACTGGTAAGTATAGATAGCCGTTCAGTGTTACATTCAGAAAGACATACTGATAATATTTTACCGATCTAGTATCATATTAGCGGTCTGGTTAGCGATAGAAAACTTTACACGGTACACAGATCATGGGCGTCTCTTCACTACGAGGCTGACTGAATGTAGGCTAGTAGAACGTCGACGAGGCGAAAGAGGGGATAGGAAGGGAGTTGCTATTATACGAACAGGAATAAACGGCTTAGCCAAAGCAACAACTAGTCTATTCATTTATGACCAAGTAGAGAAAATGCCAAGTATGCTTTATCCTGTAGTCATAAAACATTTCCACATATTCTGTGTTTGTTTTCACTTCGTATAATCTCAACATAGCGATCCCATAAATTACAACTTGATTAATTAAGTAGATAAGTGAAGATCTGATCATATGTAAAAACAGACATCCTACCATGCATAGCCTACATAAGGAAATATTATTTCTCCGCAAGTTTCTTCTCTGACAGCGGCGAATAACCAAGCAAATGAAGAGAACCATTTACATCCAAATCGCGTATTTTCTAAGACAGACACACTTGTTCTTTAGTAGTAAAACTACAGTACCCCTCCCTAATTTCAGCACTGACGCAGCATATCAAATTAATTAACATTTTATTCGAAATAATCTGGGATACAGATTTTAATCAAGCAAACTGCAGTTCATTGATTAGGTTAATAACAAATCGACCACAAGAGTACGAGTCAAAACAATACTTACTTTTTCGTACAAAATAAAGATTCTCAGTAGTTTTGAAGTACCGTTTGATAGTGCAAATAGAAATCAGTAGATATAAATACTTTCTTCACATAGAATATACTATTAACATAAAAAAAGTATTCCAGTACATGTAGATCTCGATAGATTATAGTAATTATTTTCTTGTTGCTTTATTTTTATTTTTAGGATGTTTTGAGTTTTATCGTTTTCGCAGGCTTACAGAAATCGTCCCTTCCACCAGGGAGTTTTACAACTTCGTGCCTGTCTGCTGTCATGCTCCTCTATTTATAGCTTTCCTCCGCCATGGGCACGAGGTAGGCGGTGATGCGGTTTCACTGGTCAAAACAATACGAGGGCCATATCAGACCTTGCCATTGGTCAGGTTGGGGAATCCAGCCCTCTGAAACTGTACCAACTCGCCACTGTATTTGTTATTTATACCGTCAATCAGGCATTTGATTTCGCCCAAGAGACGCCCATACGAACATTTGCGTCACACTTTAGCAGGTCTCCTCTGACAGCAGAAACAAAAATACATGGATTAAGTCAGAGATGTTACTTCAAATGCGTATAAGGACTTTTAATTGCGAATTTCAACCACGCAATGTTGAGATCTATCCTGATTTTGATTTTATATCAGTGTTGCCTTATACTGATTAGTCTACAACAAGTATGTCATACGGATACATGCATTACAGGTTAACTGTTATTATAAACCGTTTGCGACTGTTATGAATTAGTTATGTTTGTCAAATGAAGAGATAGTAATAATAATACTAGAATACAGGCTGTCAGCATTTAAATGTAGCCTATAGCTATCAATGTGTTCCTTCCCAGACCAAGCGCATACATTTTAATAACAGAGTGACAGATTGAACACGTTTCGTAGATCTGAAAATAGGTTGCATTTGGCAATGTCATTTATACATATGCTGTCTGTGGTAGAGGAGATTCCCAAAGAACAATAGTTGATAGCTAAGGGGGTGGAGTTGAACTCATACAAAAAACACGGGAACGGATTGGCTGAAAACGGGGCAGGAGCGCTTTGATGAATGGTGTACCCGTATCCAAGGTGCTGATGTTGCAGTGTACGTCATACCTGTGAGGACAGGGCACGCTCAAGTTTAAAGTCGACATTACAGGCTTCATAGCTTCAATCTGTAGTTGACGTGCAAGTAACAATTGAAAGGGTGATCGAATCTGGAGTCGGAAAAGTGATATGTCATTCTAACTTTGAGCATTCTGCCTTTGAGAAATTCTATGAATTTCTTTGCACGTCTGCAAAATAACGAAAATCTGACAGAAACAAAATGAGTGTTCAAAATATGTAGAACGATACATATTTAGTGTTTAGTGTTCTAATGTAACACAAACATTTTTCATCAAACAAAATGTCTTTAGTCTATTGCTACTATCTTTATATAACTAAAGCCTTAATATCTATACACAATGATCTATATACTGATAATGTGTGTGGCCCTATGTTTACATCCTGCTCTTGAATAATGCTGCGATGCGGTGTAGTGAAATCGAAGATATACAATGCTTTCCTGCTTTGGGACCCATTTTGTGTGAATCTTTTTTTGCGTAATTTTAAAGCTAAATTCCTGGAGTTCTGAAAATCTTTCACAAAGTGTAACATGTGTAATTTGTCACTCATCACTATACATTTAATAGCTGTCTATACTAACCAGGTTTCTGAAATAGGCTAATTGAGCAACTAGAGTGACTGATGTTGCACTGCCTCAAAACAATACATTTTATTAATATTAAGGTTCAGGGTCCTGAGCGAATCATTACTTCATGCGTAGGGCCGCCCTGGTGTTCATATCATGCACATACTCCATCTCAGTTTTCCAATGCCAGTAGTTTTCCATTCCATTAACCTACCACACATTTACCACCAAGTTATAATCAGGACCCCATTATCATTTCCCACGTATCTGGCATTTATCTTTACAAAGTCCTTGATGGGGGAAGCATTTAGCTACTGTATACTAGTGTTGTTTTTGCCCTGCCGCTTTGCATTCTGTCTGATATACCTCTCCTGCTTAGACCTCATTTACTGTATACAGACAGTATATATAACTCCTACTGTATACTCTGCACACATTCTGTATTTCATTCTTTTGTGTAACTTCATGTGTAACTTTATGTTGTCTTGCACCTTGTGCTTCATCTTGGCCTGATCACTGTTGTAAATGAGACATCTATTCTGAATTGGCCTACCCGGTTAAATAAATGTGAAATAACTTTTTGTTTAAATCTTCTAACATAAACAATACAAGTTCTTAAGTCCATGGAATTATCCCACAGCTGTTTGTACTCCTACGTCATGGAACCACTTCCTGTATCAGCATTAAATGGTTATGACCAGGAAGTGGCTATGGTGGTAGCAGGCTTTTGGTGGAGTAATATACATTCTTGAAAAGTTTGCCAAGCAATAACCAAACCAGGATCTCATGTTGTAGTTCAGGTTTTGAACTGGGATCTACAACAGTGCTTTTCTAACTTCTGGGGGATCCACGGGCACTTCACTATTTTTGTTGTAGCTCTGAATTAGCTCACCTAATTCAATCAAGTAAGGCCTTGATGATTAGTGGACAAGTTGATTCAGGTATGCTAGCTCAGGGATAATTCTAATATATGGCATGGCTTGGGGTCCCCCAGGAGAGGTTTGACAACCACTGACCTACAAAGTGTTAAAATAACTTATAAATTTCCCTATTTGTATGAAATTTTTTTTTTTAATTAAACACATTTCCTCTGAAATATTTTTAGTCATGTTGAAACACAGCTTCCTGTGTATGAATGGTGTGGTCAGTTAATAGTCATACATAATCATTCGCTCTGTATGCAAGTGTTTTTTTTGTTTTCTGTGTTTTCTGTGAGGGCTCCATCAATGCAGAAAGACTTCTACACATTTTGGAGCGACATATGCTGCCATCCAGACATCGTCTTTTCCACGGACGTCCCTGCATTTTCCAGGAGGACAACACCAATCCACATTCTGCCCAGATTGCAAGCTCATGGTTGCGTAAGCAGAGTGTGCATGTGCTAGCATGGTCTGCCTGCAGTCCTTACCTCTCCGATTGAGAATGTGTGGCACATTATGGAGCATAAAATAAGGCAACGAAGAACCAGTACAGTTGTGCAGCTGAAGACATGCATAACGGATGAATGAGGGAAAATCTACTTGCTAAACTGAACAAAATGGTGTTTTCAGTGCCTAAATGCTTAATAAGTGTTATTAAATGAAAAAAAATCACAAAACATCACAATGTGTGTTCAACATACTGTAGTACACGTTGAATAGAGTTTTCAAATAACTCTTTTTTTTGCATTTTCCATACTGTCCCAACTTTTTCGGAATTTGGGTTGTACTATTACCATCCTATACATACAATAAATATTCTATATGTATTGTACTATAAGCCTTCAGTAATGCTGTAACCCTTCTATACATACAACAACTGTACTGTACTATAACGCTCCTATGTTACTGTAACCCTGCAATTCATAAATCTCCTAAAATACTGTAATCCTCCTATAATAACATAAACCTCATACATATACTATAACCATTGTATAGCATACAGCTTAGAGCGAAAAAGTATGGCAGGCAAAGCACAGTGGCCTTGGCTTGGCCTTCAGACTGTTTATACTGAAAACCACTCAGAAGATTCCTTGGTCATGTGCTCTCAAGGACCAGAGCCATAGATGTAGTGCAGCTACACATCCAGCATTGTAATCTACTTCCATGTTTGTGAAAATATGTTACATGAACATACAAGCATTTGATTTGTGTTCATACAACTTTAAATATTTTTGAAATTAGCATTACGGAACTAATAACACACCGCACCAATTTATATATAATATACACTATATAGCCAAAATTATGTGGACACCCCTACTTATGGTGGTGGAGGGATAATGGTCTGGGGCTGTTTTTCAGCATTTGAGCTAGGCCCATTAGTTCCAGTGAATGGTCTTAATGCTACAAGATCCAAAGACATTTTCTTAACAGTTGGGTGCTTCCAACATTGTGACAACAATTTGGGGAAGGCTCTTTCCTGTTCCAGCATGACTGTGCCCCGGGCACAAATCGGGGTCCATAAAAATATGTTTAAACAAGTTTGGTGTAAAGGAACTTGAGTTGCCTGCATATAGGCCAAAATTGAACCACATTATGGTGGTTCATGTTTGGTATGAACCATCATAATGGCTTGGGATGAATTGGAATGGCGATTGCAAGCCAGTCCTTCTCATCCAACATCAGTGCCTGACCTCATAAAATGCTATTTCGGCTGAATGGGCACAGATTCACACAGACACACTTCAAAATATAACCAACAATTACTAATGTTGTGTTCTACATCAAATGTAATTGAGTCTGTTGAGCATCTGGTGACTGTGGTTGCTGTTTTATAAGGCCATGTACATTTCTATGATTGTTTTGTCAGCATGAGAGTGATTGAGGTTAGACAGATAGTTTCAACAGCAGTGCCCATCCACAGACATGTTTGTCTACTGCAGGAAGAAGTTAGTTAATTTATTTTAATGGGGGAGGCCACCGGAGGGGCTCATTATGGAAGGGCCCATTTGACCAATAAATGGATTGGGACTTTTCTGAAAAAAAATCAGCCCCAAACTCGCTGTACTGACGCTTTGTAATCAATGCAAATTTGCAGTACTTCTTTTCTAGAGTTTGCCCATGTTCACAGGTTCACAGTATGGGTTGACAGCATGCCTTGAGTTGAAAGTGCAGGATGACAGTATGGGTTAACAGTTTTTTGCCTTCAGATTGCAGGTCTACTTAAGTCGAGGGAAGGACAGCTACAAGGTACTTCTCTGTGTCAGTGACCATGGCCAGACTGAGTCTAGCATTGCAATTGAACCCAGCTTTTGTTGCATGTTCATTTGCATGTCTTTGTATGTGATTTGCAATGTCATTTTGCGAGGTAAAGCCCATCATTTAGGTGAAATTTCTAGCAGAACTGGTAACAGTAATCACATTAGAGCAAGTGTACTCTCTTAGGGGTAATCCTGTAACATACAATATACTGTGTTGCAATCAGTGTCTCTGTAAACTGTAGTCCCCAGTTAGTCTTCAAAAGGATTGTTTGTGCTCTCGCTCCCTCCCCGCCTTCAGGAAAAGTGAAGTGGACCATGGAGAGTGGAGCAGAGAGAACCCTTCCTTACACTAAACCAACTTTAATATGGCCTAACATGCAGGTCACTGTTAGCTAGTCAATGTGACTACCACGTGACTCATTATTTCATTAACTGTGTTGCCATGTGCAGCCCCTTGGCTCAGTGGTTGTAGTGCTTCATTTATGGACATGCCTTGTTAAAATCAAATACTGTGGCAATAAACAGTTATTGTGGCAGTTGTCGTTCCATGACTCGCTGTGACGCCACAGCCAGCTGGGAATCGGTTTTAATCCACCTAGCTGCACTAAACAAGGGGAGGTTGTGAGAAAGGCAATGTAGACGTGACTGGGCTTAATGGCGGGTGATGCTGTTGTTCTCATGCAACCAGTAAAACAAAAACAGTAATCACTGTACCAGGATAGATTAAAGTATGACATTACGCACTGATAGGCCTAAGGACAGGCAGCGGGTGAAAGTGGGATTCAGCTCCCAAATGCACTGTGTACACATGGAGCAGAACAACACACACAAAAGCATCTATGTGTCACACTGTGCACGCCCTATCCTTTTCTCCTTTCCTCCTTGGGTCCCAGACAAAGGGACTTGACGTCACTGCTTGTTATTACTTAACATGTGTATGCAGAGAGCCCTGGGCTCCTCACAACAGATCCTGCACTGCTGCCTTTGAAGTAGAAATGAAGGGAGTGTGTGAAAGATAGAGGGAAAGAGAACGACAGATGGGAAGACAGCTAGCGTAGTCGACAAGAGTTCAAATGAGGTGTGATTGGCTCCTGCTCTCTGACTGTCCTCTTCCTCTTATCCCTGACACTCTCACACTCTGCTTCCTTTCTTCTCTGCCCATAGTAGCAGATATTTCTGGAGAATAATGCTGTTAGCATTGATTTGTAATGTTGTTTTTAAAGCACATACTGGTGTTAAAGAACAGCCAATAGTCCTAAGTGGCATTTTTGCAAAAATACAAACATACTATATGAATGTATGAATAATAGCATTAGGATGTGGTATCTGAACATGTGAATTACTAAGGCAACCTGTAGTCTCTGGTTTAATCTTAATATCTATCTCTGCACCACCCCTGTCTGTCAGATACTAATCTCTACATTTAGTACAACATTTTAATTTCTGTATCTATTCCACAATAATGTGGTATTTATCGACATATCATTTTAATCTGACCTAATTCTAAACTTGTTGTATATATATTTATTTTTTGTGAGTATTTTGAGTATTGTTCTATATTGTACAGTATGGGAAACCTAATATCATCTCTGCACTGCCATGCTTTTTTTTTGCCAGGTTGCCATTGCAAAAGAGAATCAGTTCTTAATCAGCTTACTTTGTTAAATAAAGGTGAAATAAAATAACACTTCTCAATGGCTATCCGCATGGTTACCAATGCTTTTGTCGATTATGTTCAGGCTCTTAAAGAAGCCTGTCTATTTCATGTAACATCCATGACTCTTACTCGTTGCTTTATTCCTCTAATATGCCATATTAATGTCCATATTTTAGATATGTCAGGCTATTAAGTAGTATAGACCCACATCAAAAGTTTAATTTCTATGGTGTTTATCTGTTCTTTAAGACAAAGTTGTACATTGGTATTGTAATGTACTGTTGATTGTGCTGGAATCAACAATGAGGCTGAGGTCATGAATTCTCCTTCAGCCAGCAGGACACAAAACACGGCATCACACACACACAGCAAACTTGCAAGCTGGCCAGAGATTCCTTTTAGCTAGTAAAGTTAATTTGCTTAGTGGGGATCATGACAGGGCTCAGGGGGCTGAGGTAAGTTTAGCAGCAGTCAGTTAGCAGTTAGCGTCAGCTATCATCAGCTAGCGTCACAGACTTGAGCAGCAGACAGCACAGTCAGTTAATGTAAGCATATGCTAGCATCATAGATCTGTACTGGGCTTTAGGTCAAACACTAGGAGTAAGCATGGTTGCATTACATCGTCAAAGGTCATTAAATGTCCTTTAAATAAAATGGTCTGTGTACTTTTTAGGTATTTATTTTGCCTCTAACTTTGGAAAGTGTTGTAGACTCATAAGCCGCTTTCCGACCAAGTAGTTACAGGAACGTAGTTATAGGAACAGTCCACTTCTAAACAGTTCTACTAACTACTCTCCCCAAAAACAGGTTTTGCTATTTGCATTCGCACTGGTCAAGTGGCCATAGGAACTAGTAGGAGGGATAAGGGAGTGACGCAAGCACCGCAATAGGCTTTTATAGCGTTGTCACTAGACTC